>JAVVLW010001266.1:0-117000 GCA_034401795.1 Chaetoderma sp. LZ-2023a | reverse complement strand
GGATCCCATACTAAACCAATGGGAAATTTAAAATGTCCTCGAGAGCCACTGGACTCATGACTCATGTTTGGCAGGAAGCATTCTTAGGGTATAGAGGTCCATTCAAACAAAGCCGATCGGCCAATTTGGCTGGCAGCCATCTTCGGATTTTGTCAAATCTTTAGAAATGTATTTAAAATTGTTCTCCGAAACAGCTTGAGGGAACAATTCAAAATGCATGAAATATCATCTAGGGCAAGAGCTGCACCAAGTTTGTTCAAGGGAACTTGATTGGCCAAATGGTTTGGCGGCGGCTATCTTGGATAACCTATTTTTTGCAGAAGCAACTCCAGAACCAATGGATTGGGCCGAAATTGGGAGATCTATACGATTACTCCCATTAAAGTTTGTTCAAGGGAAGGAGGTATGTCAAAAACATGGCTGCAGTGGACAAATCAAAATGTAGCGTGTTTGGCGGCCATATTGAACTTGCCGTGGCAACCAGATTAAATAAAAGATTATTTTTAAAGCTTTTAAGACAGGAGTTCTCAAAATAATTATGGTTCTACTTAAGCGATCTTGACCACACTTGGACGGTTGTTCATGTGATCTCAAAGATATGTGAGAAAAGGTCAAATATCAAGATCACAGTGACAATTAAAAATACTTCCATACATGAACAACGCAATTAAGTGTTGCATATATTTCTACTGGTTTACAAGCTATCGCTTGTCACGTTAAACAGGTGGACTGGCAGGTAGCAGCTCAATAAGCCGTGTTGTTCCTTTGTTAGTTGGTTAGTTCGTTTCACAAAAGCATATTCCAGGCTGTCATTTCAATTATTTTTCATACACAGCAATCAAACTTGGTGTATTGTATGCTTTGTAGACTTAAGTGGGGAATGTAAAGTAGGTCATTGCGACCTCAGACTGAACTACCTTTCATGCTTCACCCACAGCTACTGCGATTCTATCCACCTTGTTTAGATGTAGGCCAGAATAAGCATTTATGACGGACTAATTAAATAACTAAGATACATGACGGTTTATTGAGCAGCTACCTACGGCAAATTTAAAAAAATTTAATTCCTGCACATAAAACAAGGAAGTATTCTTGGATTCATATCAAATTTGTTACGGTACATGATATCCTCAACCCTTTAACACTCATATTGGCCAAAATGGCTTCAACACTGATTTTGACAATGTCCATTTGCCGACCAAGAGACGCCTAATTTAAAAAATTTACCGCTGGAATAACTGGCTCGATAACTGAGCCAGTCATTCCAGTAGTAAATTTTCAAAAAATAGGCTTCTCTTGGTCTGCAAGTGGACATTTTCTCTGAGAAAATTTAAATTTTCTTGAACAAATTCGAGGGATAAAAGGTTAATAGCAGTGGCTTTGTAAATGTTTCAGGTTTATTTTATCCATCTTTGGCATATACAGTGCTAGAGTGCTTCCTAATGACTTGTCATATTCATTTGTTCAGTTTCCCATTTGCTTCTTATCTTGCTGCACATTTTAAGCATGGTGCTCATTTCTATGCCAACAACAGTGTTCAGCACCACAATTCGTAAATCATCACTGGAATGCTTTCTATGCGTTTGTGAAAGGGCTGACATTCATGTAAAGTGTTAGAAATACTCAAAGATTTTATTGAAGATCTTTATCCTATTCTGCCTAAAGGTTAATTCGGTCAATCCTGTCTTTGACTTGCCTGTCTTCATCACAAGAGAGAGAGAGAGAGAGAGAGAGGGAGGGAGGGAGGGGGGGGGGGGGAGAGAGAGAGAGTTCTATGTGTTAACTTCAGTTATTGCCAGTGCTATTTCAATGGCTTGTGCTGGCTATAGCTCAGTTCTTAATGGATTCTGTCATTTACAGTAGGGGACACTTTTACATGCATTTAATTGTAAAATAACGGAATGGATGGGGCGACAGACATTGTATGACCAGCAGCATTTTTATGGAATATCAGGAAATTCTCAAGAGGCTTTCATTCATTGATCGATGCCATTTGTGAGCCGTGTTTAAAAAGACAGATGTCTCCATCGATCTCTAACTAATGGTCGTGCGGCTTAATAGGATTAAAAACTATACAATGATTGAACCTGTTACTTGGTTTTTCATGCCACAGCCATTCAGACATTCATTAACGCCTTGAACCTGAGAGGACAAAACAATATAGGTGTATAAGATTTAATAAATATTCAGCTGAAGACTTTGAAAACTAATTTGACTTGAATCTGTTGCTGTCAAATTAGTTTCAAACAGGTTACCAGCATAGAGGTCATGAAATTGGGATTCTTGGAATTTCAACGTTAAAATGGATAATATATAAAAGAATATTATTAAGCTGGTATTCCATTTATGCAGGTGTGAGAGCAGTATGCAGCAACAAGTGAAATCGGGCTCACCAGGGGGCGCTTTCATATAGATGTGTACGTTTGACGATAATCAGTCGTTTTGCTTGAAGTAGCCACATTTCTATCCGATGTTGTCCGATTTTACAGATGATTCACTGCATCATTATGGCAGGTCTGATCAAAATGTAATGCACGTAAGTTCGGATGACTTACCACTACCGTGCATATAGAATCATCTCAGTGTAATTCAATATGTTTGATTTTTGTTGCTATGTTTTAACTGCGCAATAAGTGCGTAAATGGAATCGTAGCTGTATGTCCATGCAATAAGCATACAGCATATTGAACATAGCCTGTCTAATGTGACCACCTTATGGAGTGCCAGCGGGTAGTCATTATAGACATCTATAGTCCTTTACATGCAGTTGTCTTGAAAAATGTCCAATTACAGTTCAAGAGAAGACATTTCTTGAAAAATTAACCACTGGAATGACTGGTTTGAGAACTTAGTCAGTCATACCAGTGGTGAATTTTCAAAAGTAGTCCGCTTGTAAATGGACATTCACTAATTAATAATGGAGCCACCCTATTGTTGCGACTTAGGCAGCTTTGTCAGAAATGTCAATGGTTTGACTGACTGACAGACAGACCTAAGTGGCAGACTGACCGACGAACTGGCTTATACTAGCTGTGAGGCGAAACAAAAATTCAGTTTTATTGTATGGTTGCCTTGAACATGAGAATGGCAAGGGGAGTATGTAAATGAATATGGGAAATTCATCAGTGAAAGCTAGGGTTAATCCATAATCCTCTTCCTCAACCGTCATTGCTTGTCTCCAAGGTAAATATCATTCTCACACTCTACAGTCTGTAATTAGTATCATTTACACCAACACAGAATGATATGTGTTAACTTCTTGTTTCTCATTCTATATTTGTATAAATATTCTATATATTTGAACAGTTTGTGCCTTGCCTGTGTGTGTACATATGTGTGTGCGTGCGTGCATGCATGCATATGTGTGCGTTTGTGAGTGTGCTCGTGCATGTGCGCAAGACGTGTCAGTCTTGCAATGTGCAAACTCTTTGTACTTTCAATTATGAAAATCCTTACATGGCAACAGCATTACCAGTGAAATGATTTTTAAAATTGAACTGAAGTTAGTAAAATGTTTACTATGGACTGTAAAATAATTATTGAGCGTTTAGATTATTACATAATCCCTGAGCCTGATTGATATCTTTATTGCATTGCCTGAGAAACTGTCAGCTATTATCAGAATTATACCAGGTTTATGATTGCTGCTGCTGCATATTTGTCATGCTGTTAGTCGCTGTTCAGTGATTCAATGTTTACCTGTCCATGTGATTGATGATCATCGCTGGATTATTTGATCAATCCGATGTATGCGTGTGCTAGCATTCCATGTGCTAGAATTCCGTGCACACAACAGTTACTGAGTCGGCATGAATCTGATTGCTTCTGATCACGGAGACATGTTTCAATGTGGATTTATTATTTAGTTATTTATACAACATAATATTGCCTCCAGAGAAGTTAGCCAGATTCGCGGGAACAGGTCGATCAATCTCGTGCTTGCACAATTATCTCCTACTAATCAGCAAAATATCTCTATTTTATGGGCCATTAATCAATGCTGAAACTTTCTCCGAGTCGAAACCATAACTGCCTCAGGTAATAATGGCTATATCTCACCATACCTGTCTTAGGTAATAACATCTAACCATACATGTACCTGTTTCAAGTAATAACATCTTCATTTGACCACACCTGTCCCATGTAATAACATCTTCATTTGACCACACCTGTCCCATGTAATAACGTCTTCGTTTGACCACACCTGTCTCAGGTAATAACGTCTTCATCTTACCAGTCATAGAGCTGTTGACTGCGACAAATGTAGGTGCATGGGCAGCTATAAGATTTTAGCATGAAATGAATGAGGTCTGTCTGATCTAGTTTCATGACAATATGGAGTGAAAACTGAGTCAATGCAATCTTATGAATTAGGATGTGTGAGCTAAGGTGACACGTGGGAGCAATGGCCATGATTAAAACCACAGCAGTGCGCAGAGATAACGTGAAAGTGGATTACTGTTTCTCATTACAAATTCCTACAAACATGCTGATTTCCAAAAAGTGAAATCATCTGCTTATTCTGAGCATTATGTGACAGAATGTTATTGCTGTCTGTGAGAAACATACCTTGCTGTTAGTATAGAGAATAGAGTGCCTGATCGTGACTATTATCTTCAGTTACATCTGAACACTTAATATGGCTATATGTGGATGAAATGCCTCTCTATATACAGACAGCAATTTGTTACTTTGACAGGCACTGTGGGATGGTGAGATATTTTCAACTCTCAGTATATTTTAAACTCTGGTATTGTCGTATTATCTTTACACTGACATGGCTGATGCTTCTTGTTGAACCACAGCAAAAGTGCACGTATGCCATATTCATCATGTCATGCATTTATACATCTGCAGGTCTGTATGTTGACCATCTTTTATATTAGTAGCTTATCAAACCCTGGAATCCCGATGCCTTATTTGGGTATAGTTTTATTGTGTAAAATATACTTCAGGACATAGATAGTAAATTTTCAAAAGGGATGATAGTGTGAGTGTTGCCCTGATTTCCTGCTAACCATGATGTTAATATGTCTCATATCGGCCAAAAACAGCTTCTGCAGAGATCCGGAAATAAGTGAGCCAGTCTTTCCAGTGGTAAATTTCCCAAAATGGTCTTCTCTTGGTCTGCAAATCGACATTTTCTATGAGAAAATTCAAATTTTCTTGAACAAATTCTAGAGTTAAAGGGTTAACAATATACTAGACAGAATTTCTAGTGTTTCATTGCATTTGTTTTCATTGTGATCTGCAATGAGTATTTAAGTTTGTCTGTTGGTCTGGTCTCTGTGTTGGCTGGTCCATCGGTCAGTGTAGAATCTTGCGTTGGCTGGTCCATCGGTCAGTGTAGAATCTTGTGTTGGCTGGTTCATCGGTCAGTGTAGAATCTTGCGTTGGCTGGTCCATCGGTCAGTGTAGAATCTTGCGTTGGCTGGTCCATCGGTCAGTGTAGAATCTTGCATTGGCTGGTCCATCGGTCAGTGTAGAAGCTTGCATTGGCTGTTGGATCGGTCAGTGTAGAATCTTGCATTGGGTGTTGCATCGGTCAGTGTAGAATCTTGCGTTGGCTGTTGCATCGGTCAGTGTAGAATCTTGCGTTGGCTGGTCCATCGGTCAGTGTAGAATCTTGTGTTGGCTGGTTCATCGGTCAGTGTAGAATCTTGCGTTGGCTGGTCCATCGGTCAGTGTAGAATCTTGCGTTGGCTGGTCCATCGGTCAGTGTAGAATCTTGCGTTGGCTGGTCCATCGGTCAGTGTAGAAGCTTGCGTTGGCTGGTCCATTGGTCAGTGTAGAATCTTGCATTGGCTGTTGCATCGGTCAGTGTAGAAGCTTGCATTGGCTGTTGCATTGGTCAGTGTAGAATCTTGCATTGGCTGTTGCATCGGTCAGTGTAGACTTGCATTGGCTGGTCCATTGGTCAGTGTAGAAGCTTGCTTTGGCTGTTGCATCGGTCAGTGTAGAATCTTGCATTGGCTGTTGCATCGGTCAGTGTAGAATCTTGCATTGGCTGTTGCATCGGTCAGTGTAGAATCTTGCATTGGCTGTTGCATCGGTCAGTGTAGACTCTTGCGTTGGCTGGTCCATCGGTCAGTGTAGAATCTTGCGTTGGCTGTTGCATCGGTCAGTGTAGAATCTTGCATTGGCTGGTCCATCGGTCAGTGTAGAATCTTGCGTTGGCTGTTGCATCGGTCAGTGTAGAATCTTGCATTGGCTGTTGCATCGGTCAGTGTAGAATCTTGCATTGGCTGTTGCATCGGTCAGTGTAGAATCTTGCATTGGCTGTTGCATCGGTCAGTGTAGAATCTTGCATTGGCTAGTACATCGGTCAGTGTAGAATCTTGCATTGGCTGTTGCATCGTGAGTGTAGAATCTTGCATTGGCTGTTGCATCGGTCAGTGTAGAATCTTGTATTGGCTGTTGTATCGGTTAGTGTAGAATCTTGCGTTGGCTGGTCCATCGGTCAGTGTAGAATCTTGCATTGGCTGTTGCATCAGTCAGTGTAGAATATTGCATTGGCTGTTGCATCGGTCAGTGTAGAATCTTGCATTGGCTGTTGCATCGGTCAGTGTAGAATCTTGCATTGGCTGTTGCATCGGTCAGTGTAGAATCTTGCGTTGGCTGTTGCATCGGTCAGTGTAGAATCTTGCGTTGGCTGGTCCATCGGTCAGTGTAGAATCTTGCATTGGGTGTTGCATCGGTCAGTGTAGAACCTTGCATTGGCTGTTGCATCGGTCAGTGTAGAATCTTGCGGTGGCTGTTGCATCGGTCAGTGTAGAAGCTTGCATTGGCTGTTGCATTGGTCAGTTTAGAATCTTGCATTGGCTGTTGCATCGGTCAGTGTAGACTCTTGCATTGGCTGGTCCATCGGTCAGTGTAGAATCTTGCGTTGGCTGTTGCATCGGTCAGTGTAGAATCTTGCATTGGCTGGTCCATTGGTCAGTGTAGAAGCTTGCTTTGGCTGTTGCATCGGTCAGTGTAGAATCTTGCATTGGCTGTTGCATCGGTCAGTGTAGAATCTTGCATTGGCTGTTGCATCGGTCAGTGTAGAATCTTGCATTGGCTGTTGCATCAGTCAGTGTAGACTCTTGCATTGGCTGGTCCATCGGTCAGTGTAGAATCTTGCGTTGGCTGTTGCATCGGTCAGTGTAGAATCTTGCATTGGCTGGTCCATCGGTCAGTGTAGAATCTTGCGTTGGCTGTTGCATCGGTCAGTGTAGAATCTTGTGTTGGCTGTTGCATCGGTCAGTGTAGAATCTTGCATTGGCTGTTGCATCGGTCAGTGTAGAATCTTGCATTGGCTGTTGCATCGGTCAGTGTAGAATCTTGCATTGGCTAGTCCATCGGTCAGTGTAGAATCTTGCATTGGCTGTTGCATCGTGAGTGTAGAATCTTGCATTGGCTGTTGCATCGGTCAGTGTAGAATCTTGTATTGGCTGTTGTATCGGTTAGTGTAGAATCTTGCGTTAGCTGGTCCATCGGTCAGTGTAGAATCTTGCATTGGCTGTTGCATCAGTCAGTGTAGAATATTGCATTGGCTGTTGCATCGGTCAGTGTAGAATCTTGCATTGGCTGTTGCATCGGTCAGTGTAGAATATTGCATTGGCTGTTGCATCGGTCAGTGTAGAATCTTGCGTTGGCTGTTGCATCGGTCAGTGTAGAATCTTGCGTTGGCTGGTCCATCGGTCAGTGTAGAATCTTGCATTGGGTGTTGCATCGGTCAGTGTAGAACCTTGCATTGGCTGTTGCATCGGTCAGTGTAGAATCTTGCGGTGGCTGTTGCATCGGTCAGTGTAGAATCTTGCGTTGGCTGGTCCATCGGTCAGTGTAGAATCTTTCATTGGGTGTTGCATCGGTCAGTGTAGAACCTTGCATTGGCTGTTGCATCGGTCAGTGTAGAATCTTGCGGTGGCTGTTGCATCCGTCAGTGTAGAATCTTGCATTGGCTGTTGCATTGGTCAGTGTAGAATCGTGCGTTGGCTGTTGCATCGGTCAGTGTAGAATCTTGCATTGGCTGTTGCATCGGTCAGTGTAGAATCTTGCATTGGCTGTTGCATCGGTCAGTGTAGAATCTTGCATTGGCTGTTGCATCGGTCAGTGTAGAATCTTGCATTGGCTGTTGCATCGGTCAGTGTAGAATCTTGTGTTGGCTGTTGCATCGGTCAGTGTAGAATCTTGCATTGGCTGTTGCATGTTAACCTTGGCTGGTTCATCGGTCAGTGTAGAATCTTGCATTGGCTGTTGCATGTTAACCTTGAAATCCTAGTGTTACAATTTCAAGACAGATATACAGGAAAACACTTGAATATTTTGAAACTAATTTGACTCAAACCTGTTGTTGCCATAGTCAAATTATTTTCATAATGCTGAACAGAGTATTGAGAATGCTGTGCTGGGTTTATACAAGTAATCGTGGCATTACAGGTTTTTGGCATTGTCACGGATGAATGGGGTGAATGTTTCCTGTAATACTGACAAATAGATTAGACAATTTTGTTTTGTTAAATGTGATAGTATAGGATTAAATACAGGCCTACATTGTTTATGTTCACATAGATGTCTATGAGTACCATATGAAAGCACCTATGATAGCCTTGTGCTTGATACAAACATGTATCTATTCAAGGACTATATCCCCCTCCCTTGGAGTGCTATCAGTTTACAAATCGTTGAAGCCAGAACTATTCTAACTCCATATTAACCCTTTAACCCTCAAATATTTTCAAGAAATTTGCAATTTTATTGAAGAAAGTATTCATTTTAAGACCAAGAGAAAATTATTTTTGAAAACACCAATGCAATGACTGGTTTGGCTATCGAGCCAGCCATTCCAGTGGTAAATTTTCAAAAATGGTCTTGGTCTGCACTGTAGAAGTTGATTTTGGCCAGATTGAGTGTTAAAAGGTTAAGAATGCCCATAATATCTGAGCAGAACACTAATTATTCTTGGAGCTTGAGACATGCACACACATACAAACACCCACATTCAGGTACACACAAATATGCAGGCGGGCACGCAAGCATGCACACACGCATGCATGCACGCACACACACACATGTACGGCCACACTCATACACACGTACGCACGCACGCACGCACAAAAGAACATATCTTATCTGTGTGGCAGTTCATTTCCATAAATCACCATAAGACCTTGTGATGGTGTCGATCCTTGTCAATCTCTGAATAACCCTGAATTAGTGCATCTGTACTGACACACTGGATTCCTTCATTGCTAATACAATATTGACGCTTTTTGCAAACACATCTGTATAAATATTCATAGCAGATATAGCCGTGACTATTATCATCACCATCACTGTCACCATTACAGAACATGTGCATTAACACTATAATTGTCAGGATTGGTCAAGAAAATTAAAATTTCTCTTTAGTAGATGTCCATTTGTAGTTCAAGAAAAGCCTTTTTTTTGAAAATTTACCCCTGAAATGACTGGCTCGGTTAACGAGCCATGACAGGTTTGATTAATGATCCTGTCATTTCACTGGTAAAATTGGAAAAACAGCAAATGGACATTCGTCATGACCACAGGAGAGGCCTGGTGAGTTTTAGCTGTCTTGACCATTAAATGGTAATACTAGAAGCTCAGCATCCTAAGAGAATTGGATATTACAAATATGTGCTAATTTGTGTACATATTCCATTATTGAAGAGTGTCACTTATTCAAATGACATTTCTCACTGTCAATCCACAACTTGTATCAATCATAACACAGAGATAGACTCCACCCAGTTCTCTTGACATACCCAGCTCCACTATGGCAGATCAAGTCTTCTAATGAACAACTTTCCCAGCTCCGCCAAGTTTTCTAGACATACCAAGCTCCACTGTGGCAGATCAAGTCTTCTAATGAACAACTTTCCCAGCTCCGCAAAGTTTTCTGGACATACCCAGCTCCACTGTGGCAGATCGAGTCTTCTAATGAACAACTTTCCAAGAGCAAGTTTTCTAGACATATGACAAAAGAACTGCTAGGATCATAAGTAAAAATAAGATTATTCCTAGAAGATAAAAAATATCCCATGAATCTATGACTTGATGTAACGGGTAGATTTGAATTGATTAAGAATACTAAAGTTCAGACCAAAAAGAAGAAAAATCTATTTTTGAAAAACAAGTCTCTTGGAAAATACCAAATATACATATTGAAGATTTGTGGAATGATGAAATGAAAGCTGCTGTTAAATGAGATAGAAAATCCGCAAAATTGGGAAGTCTTTGGATTTCCACAAAGAGGACTACGAGATCCTCTGAGTAACTCTCATTGGGACAAGCAGGAGTGATTAAAGGAATAATACATTCCGCTGACAAAAGCTCTTAAAGACAATTGCACTAGAAACCGCTGACAAAAGTTCTTAAAGACAATTGGCACTAAAAAGTTAAATTGAAGATATTTAAACAAAATGTGATGTCTATGACTGGGCAAGAGCATCTACCACCAGAGCCTAGCCTGGAGGAAGAATATGAACATCAGATCTGGACGCTATACTGAGTAGAAACTTAATGGGATGTAATAAATGAGCTGCAAGGAAAATCATTCTACCTGGAATGTGAGATGCTGATAGATTTCCTGACATCTCCACCGCAGGAGGAGGAGGACCAAGACGCCAGACAAAATATGATAACCTCAACCGCCCTGCTTGTTGATGAAAGTCACTACTATAGAAATGACTGCATGAGCAGATAGGTGGCTTGTGAAAGAGACAATATCTCTTCATTCTCCGATATTCCAGAGTATTGAAGAGGGACTAAGACTACTTTATTGTATGGAAATATCAGAAAACACTGTCCCTTATCCTTGATGAGACCAGTGATGAATGGCCAAAATGACTCCATGTCCATATTATTCCTTTCATCGATGAACTCCATTTCTGATACAACATATCAGGAAAAGAGTTGAATATTAGAAAATGATTTGACGAAGTCATCGTTGTCTCAAACAGCAATAAAGCAGCCATGGGTTCCAGTCAAAATAATTCCAAAATATGCAACAGAATTAGTATTAAATCATAAGGACATGAAGTGTAAAATTTTCCTGGAAGTCGTTGGAAAAGGATAAATATGTGAGTTGAAGCTGAGACCCTATAAAAGATGATCTGCCAGCACCTCATACTCCTTAAAATCCTTGGATTCTGCCATTCCTCCACTGTATCCTACTTGAAAAGAGCAGAAATTTATTGATCAGGAACAGAAGCAGGACTAATGTCACAGGAGACTAACATGGTTTGATAGACAAAAGGGGGAGGATTCGAAGACTAAGTTGATTGTGCCTTATATGTAGGAAATCTGCTACCCATGACATGCATGAGGCTAGCTGTATCCATTCCCACCCCTGAGAGAGTAGAGATTATCTAGAAGCGCTTAAGCATGACAGTTAGGACCAGAATAACCTGCAAAAACGGCGCCAATACCAGGGTATCCGATATGGAAAATTTTAATGCGATGACCGAATCGTGAATTAATATGATGGTCTTGTCTTTATTGTAATGTGACTGACATGACTGATAATCATGAAGTACTTGCGAGTTTCATGTTAGTTGGTTAGTAACGGTCCTTAGAAGGACCACTCGCTTTTCTTCAGGGGATGATCATGGTGTATACTTGTGGTGTTCATCCGGTCCACCACGCCTGTTTGCACCACTGGCACATTTTTAAAAGATCCAATAACTTCCCAACCGGTATATTACATAGTTATGTAGGCTACCTTATGTAGGATTCGATCCAAACCAGTATGTAGTATACCTTATGTAGGAAAGAATGACGCTCGGAAATACGTACCTAGTCAAAACTCTTAATTGATCCAAGAACTTCCCAACCGGTATGTTACATGTCATGTAGGATACCTTATGTAGGAGATGTTCCAAACCGGTATATAGTATACCTTATGTAGGAACGAGCCTCTGTGGCTAAAATAGGATCAGAGATTTTGACTTCACCTTGATTAATTGTACCGCGAAGCTGATTGATGACGCCATTTTCTTTGTAGTCACGAAATCTTTCCATTCTGTTTCATATCCACGCAAATTACAACCATTTTACATAAAGTACATGACTTGTTCAACAAAGACTGGAAGTTCTGTGACATTCATGAAAAATCAAATGTGGATGTGCCTCCCCAAGATTAAGGAATGAATAGGATTTGTTGAGATAAAAATTAGGTGTTTCCTGTAATACAGAAAATTAATTAATGACGGTTTGGACTCGGTCGCATGCATAGTAGCATACGTACGCATGCTCACAGACTTGTTTATATGTACTCTATAGGAATAGAGGAACCGGTTCCCTAGAGCAATGACTGCTTTAGAGTTAAAGAGATACTATCATGAATACCCAATGGAGGGATGTATCGCTGCTAACCTTGTTTACTATGGAACCCAGACACCATGGGAATGAATAGGTTAAAATTTTCTGAGATATCTAAGTCAGGTGACTTATAGCAGTGATTTAAATCATCAAAAAATATCCCATGAATCTATGACTTGATGATGGGATGCAGAATCGGGCGAGATAATGTGTTGTTCTAACAACCATTTGAAAACCTTAAATATACTCTGGTAAATTCTCCTGTAACAGATAGTTTGAATTGATTAAGAATACTAAAGTTCAGACAAAAAAAATCAATTACTGAAAAACAAGTCTCTTGGAAAATACCATATATACATATTGAAGATTTGTGGAATGATGAACTGAAAGCTGCTGTTAAACGAGATAGAAAATCAGCAAAATTGGTGAGACGCTTTGGATTTCCACAAAGAGGACTACGAGATCTACTGAATAACTCACATTGGGCCAAGCAGGAGTGATTAAAGGGATAATACATTCTGCTAACAAAAGTTCTTAAAGACAATTGTACTAGAAACCGCTGACAAAGGTTCTTAAATACAATTGGCACTAGAAAGTTAAATTGAAGATATTTAAACAAAATGTGATGTCTATGACTGGGCCAGAGCATCTACCGCCGGAGCCTAGCCTGGAGGAAGAATATGAACATCAGATCTGGACACTATACTGAGTAGAAACTTAATGGGATGTACTAAATGAGCTACAAGGAAAATCATTCTACCTGGAATGTGAGCTGCTGAAAGATTTCCTGACATCTCCACTGCAGGAGGAAGACCAAGACTCCAGCAGACAAAATATGATAACCTCAACTGCCCTGCTTGTTGATGAAAGTCACTACTACAGAAATGACTGCATGAGCAGATAGGTGGCTTGTCAAAGAGACAATATCTCTTCATTCTCCAATATTCCAGTGTATTGAAGAGGAATACTAGAGTATTAGTTCCTGTTCTAGTTCCTGAAAAGGAAGAGCGTAGTAAGACTACTTTATCTGATTCCATAGACACAACAACGAGAGGAAATTCTATAGCGATCCCCTCCCCCAAACACGTAAGAACAAGACATCAAACTGGACCTGCAGATGGATAAACTGGTGAATTGGTACCGACGACACCCAGCGATTGAAAATGCAGTGTGTGCGGTCGTGGTGAGGGACAAAATTCTGAATTACCAGACTTGACCTTCGTACACAAAACTGACTCCATTCGGCCCAAATTTTAACACAATTATGGAACCTTCCAAGCCAGAGGAATCCCAGACTGGCCAAGATGTAATTAAAAGAACCCAGATCCAGTTAGGATCAATTCTGTATGTATGGAAATATCAGAAAACACTGCCCCTTATCCTTGACGAGACCAGTGATGACTGGCCAAAATTACTCCATGTCCATATTATTCCTTTCATCGATGAACTCCATTTCTGAGACAACATATCAGGAAAAGAGTTGAATATTATAAAACGATTGACTAAGTAATTTTTGTCTCAAACAGTATCAAAGCAGCCATGGGTTCCAGACAAAATAATTCCAAAATATACAACAGAATTAGTATTAACTCATGAAGTGTAAACTTTTTGGAAGTTGTCAGAAAAGGATAAATATATGAGTTGAAGCTGAGACCCTATAAAAGATGATCTGGCAGCACCTCATAATCCTTAAAGTCTTTGGATTCTGCCATTCCTCCACTGTATCCCACTTGAAAAGAGCAGAAAATTATTGATCAGGAACAGAAGTAGGACTAATGTCAAAGGAGACCAACATGGTTTGATAGAAAAAAGGGGGATTCAATGACTACATTGATTGTACCTTAAATGTAGGAAATCTGCTACCTAAGACATGCATGAGGCTAGCTATACCCATCCCCACCCCTGACAGAGTAGAGATTATATAGAAGCGCTTAAGCATGACAGCTAGGACCAGAATAAACCTGCAGAATCTTATTTTACAAATATAATTTTAAAACAAAGCTAGTATGATATGAGCCCAATTGTTAATATCTTTATCAGATGATTAAACAGGAAAGAAGTCCATCAAACCTGTGACCAGTTCAATGATGGATAAGGACAAAGGACTGAAACTACACAGGAGGGTGAAAGGAAAAAAACATATTCCACAATCCATGCGAAGGCAATAATCCAATCATCTTGGTTAGGCCCCCTTGAGGAATTTATTTAATAATGCCTAGGAAAGTTAGAATTTAGAAGAATAAAAATAGGCTTGAATAGATAAGGCTGAGAAGACATCTCCATATGAAAATAATAGAAATAGACATATCCCTAGACAAATAAAAAGATCAAAATTTCTACTGAACTCGAGAAAGGAGCGGTGTAAATCTTGATAAGACAAAAAAGATTTTGTTATTGTGACAAGCTTACATTCACCCATAGATATGCTTCATCATGGCGAGGGATCCTACTGATAGAAAAGAAAGACTGAAAAACTATGTTAAAAATAAATCAGGCCAGATATGATACTAAAAGATAGCAAACCACTATTCGCAATTAAAATAATAAAGCCTGATGCACTTATTTGCAGATTGATATTAGGAGAATCGAAAGATGATTGATTCCAATTTTTTGAGAGAACGGGTCGAAAAATGGAGGCTGATAGGAAGAGAGTAATACATGAGAAGATTCAGGAGCAAAACGAAATCTAGTGAAATCAAAACGACAAAAGCACTGCTAGGATCATAAAAAATTAAATCATTCCTAGAACATAAATGCGAAGAGTTGGGTGTACACAAGGTTTCGAAGGATGAGGATAATTGGATGGTTCAGCCATTGCACTAAGAGCAACTAATAAAGAATTAAAGATAAGAGCCCCTGAAATAGGGCATTTAAATTGTCAAGTGACTTAGAAACAAACAATACCAGCAAACAACAGAAGTGAATTGATTTGGCATACCTAAACCAGAAGTTTAATTATATTCAGTTGCTATACCATAAAAATTGAGAGTTATAATCTAGGTAATAATACTGAGCACAGGACAATTAGGCCTTATGGTCATCTGTTCTTCATTTATCTCCATGCCTGTGCCGTCACTTCTGGTCATGGGTTGCGTGTACGGTGTAGTCATGCATTGCCTCTTGACTATGCCAAAGCCTACCTAAACCATTTTCGAATATTTTAAGAGATGGTGTGGAAACAACATGTTCAGACAAACATTTCACAGTTTACACACCCCTTAGAGTGAACATTTTTCAAATAGGTTAGTTCTGGTAGACTTTCAGATGATTTCCACGAATAATAGTCCATTTGCAAGCAGAATGTTATATTTGACTATAACAATTAATCGATTGAGAGCCGATAGAATGATCCATCATAGCCTGCGTACGTGCTCTATATATCCAATTTCACCCAAGTTAAGTACCCGCAGAAAGAATTTCCAAAATGATGAGAGATTAGATTATACATTAGGTAGGGAAAAAACCCATCTTATGGCTAATAAAAGTGGCTGATAGTCAAGAACTTTCCTGATCCAAAGGCTATGCTTGCTACTAAAACACTGAGATCAACACACATCTCTGATATTGTAAAACTTGGTCATCAAAGTTTGTAGCGTTTACTATCAAAATATTAACCATTTAACTCTCGAAGTTATTAGTCATAAGTTGCAACTGAAATAAGTTGAATCTGAATGAGTACCAGCAAATATGGGAGTGGCGTATTTACTTATAAATCCATAAATAGGTCGCACATTTATGCTCAATTTACACGTTCTAAAAAATTTGCGCGCACTATATACAAGGATAAAACTTATTTTCCTCTGAATTTTTAAACATCTTAACGTCTGAAGATACCACGAAAAAAAACCTGCACAAATCTTGTCACCTCGCGGCTATGCTTAATGTGTACCTCAAAACATCATTCGCAGAAGTGAAATTATTAAATTGAACAGCCTAAATATTGCGTATCCTTTAATAAAGATTGTTTTTTCCATCAAAATTAATCCTAACTTGACATAAATGTCGTCTTTATAATATATAAATCAGAATCATGTGATAATCACATGATATATAAATCACGTGATATTATCTGACCAGATCAGGTTAAATCAAATTTTAATGAGGTATCTTAAGCGAGTACTCGGATATAGTTATCCTGGAATCGGAAATTTGACAATGAGATCTACGTTTCTCGTCAGCGCCACCAAACGGAGATTTACTTTGCCACTGACTGTCTCGCTAACATTAGACGCAGGCTACCCAGTTTAATTATCGGGTGTTCATGCAATTTTTCTAGAACATCGCATTACGTTTTAGATCATTTTATGTTGGTCACTCACATTACAATATAACCAGTAATATATATGATAAATTTTATCGCTAGATTTAGAAATCAAGTGAACGCAAGTGTCTCGCTAGATTTACAAATCAAGTGAACCTGATTATGATAATTATAAGGATTAATAGCATATCTACCAAAAGACGGTTATGTGATTACGAGGATTCAAATCAGTATCATAATTTTGAACATCCGGGCATTCCGAGATCGTCCGACATTTGCCAATTTACGACACACTAAAGAGGATATCCCATAGCAACGCAATGTTTACATTTTTCATGATTTTTTTTGATTTGATTTGATTTATTCTCTTGGTAAATATTACAAATTACAATATGATAACAGGGAGTCCACTGGAGGCTGTGCCTATTAGCTTGTGGACCCCTGACATAGAATAACATACAAGTTACACATGATTTGACATAAGTAGACATAAGGCATTATGACAATATATTAAACATAACTACAGACAAATAATATAGGATTTGACATAGAAAAAGAAGAGAAAAAGACAAGACATTTGACAAACATGGTTCACTTGTTTTTGATTGTTCTTCATACTGTGGGTAACATATTTCACTCATTGGAATGAGCTAGGGGATGAAGGGGTGGGGTGGGGGCTGGAGTTCATCCTGTTTCTACTATTATTATTATTATTATTATTATTATTATTATTGTCTATCACCTTCTTTCCGTAGAGGAAAGAGAGTAAACCGGCTATGTGAATCTGTGTTCGAGTCTATTTCTTAGTGTGTTTGTCATGGCTGGATTTTTTAGAGCTCTTAGATATGATCAAGTTCTGGATCTGTGTATATCTTGAGGAGTGCTGGTCCAATTTGACTCAGGATTTAACACAGAAGCTGCACACTCGCTGAATATTCAGAAAAGCCACCCGACCGAGAGTTGTTGGTGGCTTAGCCAACCACAGCCCCCGGTCAAGTCCTCTTCAAAACACCCAGCAAGAGGAGCTATGTCCCTTGGGATGTGTTGTCTGTAAGACCCAGGAGCCAGACATTCACATAAAATATAATATAATAAAATAAATTAAATTAAATATGATTATGGTTAATGATACAGTAAAGATAACAATGGCCAATGAAACTAAGGGCATAAAAAAAAAACTTGTGTAGAATAACCCCGGCCGGTATTTGAAAACATAAAATCTCGAGTAATTTTTATAAGATATTAAATAAAAGGTAAAAAGGTTTCACGGCCCATTGCTAGTAATGTTAAATTAGCCTGCAAAAACGGCGCCAATTTAAAGCGAAGACCGAATCGTGAATTAATATGATGGTCTTGTCTTTATTGTAATATGACTGACATGACTGATCATCATGAAGTAATTGCGAGTTTCATGTTAATTGGTTAGTAACGGTCCTTAGAAGGACCACCACGCCTGTTTGCACCACTGTCACATTCTTAATAGATCCAATAACTTCCCAACCAGTATATTATATCATTTGGAGGGGCACGTATATGTGAGCTAACTGACCAACTAAAGGTTATTCTCAGTTCAAGTAAATACGATGTACTAGTGGTTCATGTGGGAACAAATGATATAGCAAAACGGACATTGGAAGGAATGATCCAAGACTATGATTCCTTAATACAAACTGCCAAGTCACTTACACCAGGAATACAGATTTTTATATCTTCTCTTCTTCCTAGACCGTTCAATGAGTATGAAAACAATCTAACTCGGCAGTTTAATGCAATGTTGTGTTCACTTGCAAATTGGCTGAATTTATCCTTCATTGATAACTCTGCACTTTTCATTAGAAATGGTGAACCATTGCCACAACTATATTGGGATGAAGTTCACCGAAATACCAATGGTATGCACTTGTTATCTGACAACATTATGAGTTATATAAGAACAGTAATGAACATTCATCACGATTCTATTAAAATAACAGAGCCAAATCAGTACCATTACAATAGGAGCTACACCCAAAATGACACTAACCGTAAACGTAACAACTACACACAAAGAAACAATGGCTATTTCGCTGATATGTATGACTCCGAACCTGAGCAGGATTTTCATTTTGGGAGGAATATAGGGAGGAGCACAATGAATCCTCATCTCAGGCAGAGTCACAATGCTGGAAACCAGTCATACGACAAAAATCAAAGCCTCTTCCAAATGTCTTTCAACCGAAACAAACCTTTTTATCAAACCAATTTCTTGACCTCATAGATGAATATACAAGCGAAATAACAGACACATGTAAAAACTACCAAACAACTGAACAAGGATTACAGCAAACTAACAATAAAAAATATGAAAATAATTTTAAAAATCTGGCCACCAATGGTGATGGTGCCTCTAATGAAACATCCCATCAATCTCTATTCAACGTTCCCATAAAATGTTTATACACAAATGCAGACTGTCTCCGAAACAAAATGACTGAATTAAAGTACATTATTAACATCAATAAACCGTTTATTATTATTATAACTGAAGTGAAGCCCAAACATTATAGAGAACTAACCCTAGAGGACTACAATGTTGGTGGATATACCATACACCAAACAAATGTTGATAAGACAATAGGCAGTGGAATAATCATCTACACACATTCTTCTGTATGTGCTAGTGGTTCTGACTTAATCACATTAGAATATGAAGAATCAGTCTGGATTGAGATAAAATTATATTCACGGGACAAGTTATTAATTGGGGTTATATATAGGTCTGACAGTGGAACAAGGGAAAACAATGAAAAACTGGTACAATTATTAAAACATGATGCCATGCTATATTATAGCCATCTTTTAATAGTGGGTGACTTTAACTATCCTGATATCTGCTGGAACACATGGTCAACCACAAAAAATGAAATAAGTCAAGAGTACTCGTTCATTGAATGTATTCGTGACACCTACTTATACCAGCATATACATAGGCCCACCAGATTTAGGAATAATGTTACACCTAATATACTTGATCTGCTTTTAACCAATGAAGAAGAAATGATATTAGATTTAGATTACCTGAGCCCACTCGGTAAAAGTGACCATTCTATTATCACATTCCATTTACATTCTTATCTGGCAGGAAAACATGTGGAGAAAAAATTTCTTCTAGACAAAGGAAACTATAAAGAAATGAATAACAACCTCATAAATATAAACTGGACAAATAAATTTTATGATTGCCCAGATGATGCTAATCAGCAATGGTCAATTTTTAAACAGATGCTAAATAACATGATAAATCGACATGTCCCATCAAATACCTTTAAAGATAAACCTAACTGGACTAAGAAAGGTGACATCCCATTAGACTACAATACTGTAGGTCAAATTAGGAAAAAAGACAGATGCTGGGAAAGATTCCTTACAAACCGATCAAACGAAAATAAAATAAAGTATAACAGGCAACGGAACAAAGTCAAATCTCTGACTAACAAAATGCATAAAAATTATGAAAGAAATATAGCAAAAGCAGCTAAATCAAACCCTAAGCAATCCTGGATGTATGCCAAATCTAAAATTAAAACGAAACCTGGTACTTCTCCACTGCTGATAGACCCAGATAAACCTCAATGCACAGAAACTGACATAGAAAAAGCTGAGGTTCTATCATGTCACTTTTCAACCATTTTCACTGATGAACCAACCAACAACCTGCCAATCATTCCATTTAGACCTATTAACATCCCATTTAAAAACACAGAGGCACAAGTAACTGAGGCACAAGTTTTAGCCCACCTCGCCAAATTGAAAACCTCTAAATCCGCAGGACCTGATGGGATACATCCCCGAGTTCTTAAAGAACTATCCATCTCTGTAGCCAAACCTTTGTCAATCATATACTCAACTTCATTAAGAACAAAATCTGTACCAGGAGATTGGAAGGAGGCCCATGTAACAGCAATTTTTAAAAAGAAAGGCAGCCCCAAACTTGCAAGTAATTATAGACCCATAAGTCTCACCTGTGTAGCTTGCAAGGTTATGGAATCCATTATTAGAGAGCAAATAATGAGCCATATGAAATCAAATGAACCTTTTAGTAAGAAACAATATGGATTTCTTACTGGACGATCAACCATGCTCCAGTTAATAAATGTCCTAGATGAATGGATTAATATATTAGAGAAGGGAGGCACTGTGGACATTATCTATATGGATTTTGCTAAGGCATTTGATACCGTGCCTCACATCCGTTTGATTAACAAACTAGCAAGTTATGGCATCACAGAACCAGTCCTGGGGTGGATTACATCCTTCCTGGTGGGTAGACGTCAAAGAGTACGTATAAATGACTCATACTCTCAATGGGCAACCGTGACTAGTGGCATACCGCAGGGCAGTGTGCTCGGCCCCCTTCTGTTTGTGATCTACATAAATGACATGCCTGAACTAATACAAACATCCAGTCTATATCATTATGCAGATGACACAAAGATCTTTAAGCATATTACAAAACAATCTGATTGTGATGACCTGCAATCAGATCTGACAAGCCTAGAGATGTGGTCAAAAACAGGGATGTTAAAATTCCACCCTGATAAATGTAATGTATTATCCATTGGTAGAGGTACAAAACAGAATTTCTAATATAAACTTGAATGTGATAATGCTAGCCATACTCTATCCCATGTGGACAACGAAAATGATCTCGGAGTCATCTTTGACTCGGCTCTCTCCTTTGATCACCACATTCAAAATAAAATCAACAAAGCCAACAGTATCATGGGCCTCATTAGACGAACCTACAAATACTTGGATAGAGAAAACTTTTTGCTATTATATAAAGCTTTTGTGCGCCCCCACATTGAATTTGCACATGCAGTATGGAACCCACACCTTAAAAAACATACACACTGTGGAAAATGTGCAGAGGCGTGCAACAAAGATTGTCCCTGGATTTCGCAATCTCAGTTATGAGCATAGGTTGCGTTATCTAAACCTCCCCACACTCACATACAGACGTCTGAGAGGGGACATGGTTGAAACATATAAGGTTTTGAATACCTATGATCCAGACACAGTACCAACATTAAAATTTGCTTCAAGAAATAGTAACAGGGGTCATAGTAAAAAATTATTTATCCAGCGAGCTAAATATAATATATCCAAGTTTTCATTTTATTACAGAATAGCAAAAGTATGGAATAACCTAACTGACCATATCATTAATGCCCTGACCATTCAAAGCTTTAAAAACTGACTGGATAAATACTGGGACAATGCACAAATTAAATTTAACTCCGAGCGACCGTCACCATGAAGTAACCATTTCAAAACCTAGCGTCACTCATGCACCTGAATATAGAGGCCTGTACGGCCTGTGTTCAGTATTATCGATAATAATTACATAGTTATGTAGGATACCTTATGTAGGATTCGATCCAAACCGGTATGTAGTATACCTTATGTAGGAAAGAATGACGCTCGGAAATACGTACCTAGTCAAAACTCTTAATTGATCCACTAACTTCCCAACCGGTATGTTACATATGTTATGTAGGATACCTTTCGTAGGAGATGTTCCAAACCGGTATATGGTATACCTTTCGTAGGAACGAGCCCCGTGGCTAAAATAGGATCAGAGTTATTGACTTCACCTGGCTTGTAATGTGAAGCTGGCGCAATTTTCTTTCAACTTGGTCACAACGAACTTTCTGTTCATATTCACGTAAATTATAAACATTTTACATAAGTACTATGACTTATTCAACAAAGACCGCTTGCACTGTGGTATTCATGAAAAATCAAATGTGGATGTAGCTCCACAAGATTATGGAATGAATAGGATTTGTTGAGATAAAAGTTAGGTGTTTCCTGTAATACAGAAAATTAATTAATGAAGGCTTGGACTCGGTCGCATGCATAGTAGCATAAGTGCGCATGCTCACAGACTCGTTTATATGTTCTCTATAGGAATAGAGGAACCGGTTCCCTAGAGCAATGACTGCTTTAGAGTTAAAGAGATACTATCAAGACTACCCAATGTTCAAGTTCAAGTTCAAGATTATTTATTTTGATATAGAATATACATTTACAGTTTCACAACAGGTAGTACACTAAAGGCAGTTAGTTAACTGTCTCGCTGCCAAGACTCTGCAGTCTACATTTTCCATGGAGCCTAACTCAGGGTATGCTGAGTACCTCTAAAAAAAAAAAGGCAAATTTTTCTAAAATACTCAGCCAATCCAGAGTCATTGCCAATTGGAGTTATTGTCCGCTTCCAGCAGTCCAACAGTTAATAGACGTATGACAATTTACATTTTTACAGGGAAAGACATGACAGAGGGATGTGTGCTTATCTTGCTTAAGTTAATAATTCTATATTACATATTCTTATTATCAATGACAAAGTGTTAATTAATTTATTTATTTATTTATTTTTTTTTTTAGGCTGTGATGGTAGAGGTAGTTGTTTGGTAGTTACCATTATGACAGATATTCTTATTCTTATTATTATTATTATTATTATTATTATTATTATTATTATTATTATTATTAATATTATTATTATTTGTTCTGGTGACTGGGTGCAAGTATGAGAATAGCATGCCATGATGGTGAGTGTTTTCCAGAGTCTAGTAGGTTTCTATAATCTTCTTTTTGATATTCTGCTTAAAGTACTGTAGCTTTATGATGTCTGTGCGTGTGCTTGTGTCTGTATTATTCCATAACTGAATTGCTTTGTATGAGGGTTTTTGTTGTGCTGCTTTTGTTTGGTGGTGTGTTGAATGGAGGTTATTTCTTGTTCTTGTGTTGTGAGGATGCAATTGTGTATTGAGCATAAAAATGTTAGATAAGGATGAGGGTAAGTTACCATTGTGGAAGTCCCTTAAGATTGTGTATAGTTGGAGCCCTCCTATGTCCTCAAGTTTTAAGACCTTTTCTGATTTAAAGATATCCTGGCCACCTGCTGTTTGTGAAAATAGTTTAATAGATTGCTTTTGCAGAGATTTTAGTTTTTTTAGTCTAGCTTGAGATGTATTAGTCCAGATAGCATTGCAGTAGGTGATGTGAGGAAGTATCATTGTGCAGTACAGGTTTTTAATAATATTAGGTGTTAGATAGGGTTTCAGTCTGCGAATGATGCCAATGCTTTTTGCTACCCTGGTAGTAATAATTTCAATTATCTTCTCCCATGTTAAATTTTTGTCCAGATATACTCCTAAAAACTTAGCATATTGTGCTTCTTGAATTATCTGGTTGTCGATATAGAGGTTTGGGAGAGCTATTTCTTTTAGTTCCTTAGATTTTGTGAATAGTATATAATTAGTTTTTGATACATTTAAGGACAATTTGTTTACTTTAAACCAGTCTATTAATTTCACCATTTCATTATTGACATTTTTGTATAGAATTTCTATATCCTTGTGGCTGCAGAAAGCATTTGTGTCGTCTGCAAAAAGTGTTAGTGAGAGATGTTTGCAGACTTTGGGTATGTCATTCATATATAGGAGAAACAGCAGGGACCCAAGAACTGAACCTTGGGGAACACCACAAACTATATTTTTGTATTCAGAGATAGCCCCATTGAATTGTACACACTGTTCCCTGTTTGACAGGTAACTCTGTATCCAGTTCAATGCAGTACCTCTTATTCCATAGTATGCAAGCTTTTGCAGTAAAATTGTATGATCAATTGTATCGAAGGCTTTGGAAAGATCCAAGAATACACCTAGCGTATGTTCATTATTCTCAAGGGAGGTTGATAATTTTTCTATCATATCCACAATGGCAAGCATAGTAGAGTGTTTTTCTCTGAAACCATATTGAGAAGGATATATGATTGAGTTTTTGTTTAGATATTTAGTAATTCTACTAAAATACAGCTTTTCTAAGAGTTTTGAGAAAAGTGGAAGTACCGAGACTGGCCGATAATTAGTAAAGTCAGATACATCTTTAGCTTTGTATATGGGTGTCACACGGGCAACCTTTGATCTTGATGGAAATACTCCCTGTGTAAGTGAGAGATTACAGATGTGGTCCAATGGTGTTAGTATTTCTGTTACACAGTGTTTAAAAATTTTCCATTTGAAATTATCGATTCCAGCACTTTTAGCTGTGTTAATTTGCATTAGTATTTTGTAGATTTCGTGAGTATCTGTTGGATTTAGGAAAATAGAGTGTTGATAACTACCTGTTAGAAAGTCCTTTATATGTATGTTCGAGCTGGGTTGAATTTTTTGTGATAATTTAGGACCAATGTTAGTAAAATACTCATTAAATTTGTCTGCTATTTCTTTTTTGTCGTTAATGACTCTATTATTATAAATAAACCGTGATGCTTCAGTATTGGGTTTTTTCTTATTTAGTAATGATTTAATCAGTTTCCATGTTTCCTTTTTATATTATCTTTTTGTTCATCAAATTTATTATGAAAATAATTTATTTTTGCTGTCCTAATTATCTGATTTAGCCTGTTTCTATATTTCTTGAACTGTGAGTCATTATACTTTGTCGGATATTTAATAAAATTCAGATATAACTTGTTTTTCTTGTGACAGGCAGCTATCACTCCTCTTCTAATCCAGGGTTTAGTAGGATTTTGTTTAAATTTCTTAATATTTTTAAGTGGAAAGGCAGATTCATAGATGTTAGAGCATATAGTGTGGAAGGTGTTGTAGGCATCTTCACATGACTGTGATTCAATTACCTGGTTCCAGTTTATGTTAGCCATATTGTTTTTGAACATTTCTATATTTTCCTTTTTGAAGTCTCTACAAGTTACTGCTTCTTTTACAAATGATTTTCCTTTTTTGTTTTCTTTTTCTATATAGAAAATAGGTAAATGGTCTGAAATATCTACAACAAAGATACCTGTTTGATTCTTGGCGCTTACAGCATTATTCGAGATGATGTTGTCAATAACAGTAGCCGAGCATTATGTAATTCTTGTTGGTTTCGTTATAAATGGATAAAAGCCAGATATTTTTAATAAATTTAATAGGTCTTGAGTGTAGAAGCTATGTTGTTTTAACAAATCAATATTAAAGTCACCTAATATATAAGCGGATTTCTTTTCATTTTGTATGGTATTTAGAATTTTTTCGAATGATTTCATAAATTTGTCGCTGTCACTTCCAGGAGGTCCGTATGTGACACCGACAAGTTTATTTTTATTTTTTTCATTGGGAATTTCAATAAAAATAGTTTCAATAAATTCTTCATTCATTGACAGGTCATCTAACAAATCATACTGTAAACTGTCCTTTATGTAGATGCCTACACCTCCTCCTTTTTTAGTTGGCCTGTGTTTTTCAATGAATTTGTAATTTAGCATATTAATTAAGTCCAGTGGTGAGTCAGGTTTCAACCATGTCTCGGTAATTCCTATGACGCTAAATTCATGTGAGCTGGAATCCATAAAGTTATTAAATTTATCAAATTTTTTTAGCAGCGATCTAATGTTAATATGAATCATTGAAAAGGTGATAGCATCAGTACTCCTGATAATATTATCATTAAATTCTTTCTGAAGTATATAGTCACAGAGTGGAAAATTCATACCTTCATTATCAATATCTGTTTCAGAGAAATTTGTATATTCATTGCCCTGGTTAGAAGTATTTAGCTTGAATGGGTTTACAAGTATGTTTGCATTTATATATGTACTGTAGTCATATTTGGCACCTAGGATATTAAGCAGAAATTCGGTATCGTTTTCATAGTGATTAAAAGGAAAATTAGTTTGATTACATTGAAAACACCACCATGGCTCATCAGAACTCTGGAGTTCTTCATAATCTGTGATAGTTAGCCCTTGGGAGCATCTTAAATGCACCCAATCACCACAACAGTCACATAGAATTGCACGCTGATTAGATTTGACAGGTTTGTTGCAGGATAAGCACGGGAACCGGACAGGCATGGACAGCAAAAAATGGGGTGGCTAAAGGCTATTGCTGGCTACTGTGATGGAGAGATAGTGTTTATCTAATAAAATGAGATTATATATAATGTTAATGGATTAGATGGACATAGTTATGATATTGTCTGACAGTAAGAGAAGATCTATTGTTGGAGTTTGATAGATCACAAGTAAAGCAAGGCGACATATATGGGTAGCGGTGAGCATTTATGTAACCATAAGTTATGCCAGTTAGGCCATGGACAGATATGAGCGAAGGTAAGGCCAGGTGACGTGTATTTTCGGAGAGTGACGAGTATTCAGATCACAGGTTAGACAAGCCTATAGGCATTGGGATCGTAGCTACATTTATGGATACTCACGTAACAATCATTTAAGTCATTGAAGATAGAACATCTTAGCCCTTACATTGAGAAGTTTCAAAGAAAGTAGAATCTTTGTGATATCGAACGTATACTGTTGTGTCTTTTGAAGTCAACCTGACTGGGAACCATTGCTGCCTAAGACAGCAACGGCTTCCAGACAAATTTAACCGAAAATATTCAACAATTTACCAAAGTGGTGACATTGAAAATGAGATATATTGGGAGTTCATCGTTGAAAGTGTTGGGTAACGGTTTAAGGCATATAAGCATTGTTGTTACTTCACCTACTTAGGTAATTGGTAGAACAGACAGATGTACATTTGGACTACATTTAGCACATACAATATAACAGTATGTACAACACCACTTACCAAAACAGACAGACAATGGAGGAATGTATCTCTGCTAACCTTGTTACAAGGGAACCCACACCATGGGAATGAATAGGTTAAAATTTTCTGAGATATCCAAGTCAGGTGACTTATAGCAAACAGTGAATTGAGTGGCTTAGTATTTTTGTTGTGTTACAAAACTCCTGGATATATTGAAAACAATCTCACTGTCAAGCCTGTTGGGTCCTATGAAGCAATAACATCATTCAGTCAAATTGCTTTCAAAATAATCATAGATATTTTACTGAGTGCATGGAATAGATATCAGTTAGAACATCCAGTATGCAATATTTAAAATTTTAAATATTTTCAATGGTCAAGGTTGGTGAAGAAAATATAAGTCTTTGTTTGGTAAATGCCCATTTGCCAGACAAAAGAAGTATATTTTTGAAATTTTACCACTGAAATGATTTGGTTGATTATAGAACCGGTCATTCCAATAATACATTTTTTTTAAATTGTCATCTCTTGACATAGAAATTCACATTTCTCAGGAGCCCTCCAGAAGATATTTTATCTGACATAAAATGTTTAATCAGTGGCTATGTATTTGTATTGTTTCACAACCCAGTCATTGTCACGACGTTCCATTATTCTTTGTCATGAGGTTCCATTATTCTTTGTCACGATGTTCCATTATTCTTTGTCACGACGTTCCATTATTCTGTCACTTGACTTTTATTTGAGAATTTGTTTGGCTGTTATGATGCCATTAATTATTGTCTTTTTGACACATAATGCTGCCATCTTCCCAATGTAATTTACCTCTTAAACCTCAAAATTCAAAATTTCAGTATTTGAACTAGCTCAAAATGTCTTGCAGTATAATATTCTTAACAAAATTGGGAGATTAAAGGTTAATGGTCAAGCTGACCAAAATCGGGCTTTGCAGTGGTCTTGGCGAATGTCCATTTATAGGTTGGCTCGCAGAGAAGTGGTAAATTTTCAAAAATCATCTCTTGGTTGGTAGGTGAACAGTTACTTTGGGAGAATTTTAAGTTTTACTTTACCAAATTTGACTATTAAATGATTAAAGATACCCTCACTCAATAAATTGATGGAAACATTTGTGAACTTTTATTGACAAGTTCCAGCTCTGAGCTACCTGATATGCAAATAAACTCTGACATTATGGAGGAAATATTGCCATGTCTCATTTGTGCTTACACCTGACCAGTTCCTAATGATGATCAAAGATGTTCCCAGAATGCATTCATCAACATCAGATTATTCTTCACTGCCTCGCTGGAATGCTGCCATCTTATGGTCGACCATCCTGATATTAGCTTAGTTGGAAATCTTCCCATTATTCAATGAATATCTTGCTCTTAGTTGAGGAGTGGCATCCTGACCACGCTCTCCTGGATCATGGTCTGTCAATTATTTGTGCAGGAGATCCAGCTTGTGATTTGGGGATTAATCTGTCACTATTATCATGACCCTTTAATCCGCAAATTTGTTAAAGAAAAGTAACATTTTCTCATAGGAAATATCCACTTGCTCACCAAGAGCAGACTATTTTTTTTAATTTACCACTGGAATGACTGGCTCGGTTATCGAGGGAGTCATTCCAGTAGTAAATTTTCCAAAAATTGTCTTCTCTTAAGTCTGGAAAAAGACCTTTCTCAAGACCACTGCAAAAGCCATTTTTGGCAAGCTTGTGTTATAAGACATTTGGATGCCGAGAATGTACAAACCAAATCTGTTACTTCTGTGACAGCGTTAAGCTTGTTAGAACCAGGAATTTATGGGAAGCATGACCTACTGTCTGGATTGAAAATGAAGTCTCTGAAAACTGTTGGTGGTTTAGGCATCATGTGGGACCATGACTTACAGTATGACAATTCACCTTTCCAGAGTATCCATCTATCAATCTGACGTCATATGACATAATCAGCTAAGTGGCGTGTAGGATGATGTTATAATCATTACATCATAAATGATTCTATTTTGCCAGTCTTTAACTCTTAATAGTCTGACACATTGTACAAACTGTATGCACTATTTAATAAACATGCTGTTGAATATTTTGAAACTAATTTGACTGGACACTGTTGGTGCCATAGGCAGTAACAGCACCCAGTCAAATCAATTCCAATATAATCAATAGCTTACTTGTATAGTTTTCTGGAAATTGATGGTCAGAGAGTTCAGAGATTGATCGATCCCAACACAAGTGAGGTGTGGGTGGAATCTAGCTAGAGATGGGCGGGGCATAGCTAAAACTGGAAAGGTCCATTGTCACGATGGTAGACCATGGTCGATCGACTGCCTGACCATGGTAGATAAATACCATGGTTGATATCTACCTTAGTTAACCATGGAATACCGTGGGCTAGCTGCACGGGTAAATGCGAGCATTTCTTCTTGTTGTTTTTGTTGTTGTTGTTGTTGTTGAGACATTTTTTTGTTTTTGTTGTTGTTGTTGAGACATTTTTAGCTCGACTGGCCTGAAAGGCCAAGTGAGCTTATGTTGTGGCGACCGTCTGTCGTGTGTCCGTCCGTCTGTCAACTTTTTCTTTAAATAACTTCTCGAGAACCGCTGGGCCGATTTCAATTATATTTGGCAGGAAGCATCCTTAGAGCGTATGGATCCAAGTTTGTTCAAACGAAGCCGATCGGCCAGTTTGGCCATTGGCCATCTTGGATTTTAGCCGATTTTAGGAAACTTGTTGTTCAAGAAAACTTGATTGGCCAAATAGTTTGGCGACGATCTTGGATAACCTAGTTTTCCCAAAAATAACTTCTCCAGAACCGCTGAAGAGATCAGGCCAAAATTTGGCAGATATGATTAGGGACTAAGGGCCAGTAAAGTTTGTTCAAGAGAAGTTGATCCGTAAAAAAACATGGCCGCCCTGGACCAATCAAACTGTAGCGTGTTTGAAGGCCATTTTGGATTATTTTATTTTAATGGATTTTGAAGCTGAAATTAGTTTTATGTATGTCTTTTGGTGTGCTGCTTTCAAATTTGCCGCTTTTGCGGTGGCCATCTTGGATTGTTTTTCCGCACAATACTCCCATACTAAAGCAAATTGGAAATCTAAAATGTCTTCTTCTCGAGAACCACTAGACCGATTTGAATTATATTTGACAGGAAGCATCCTTAGGGCATACGGATCAAAGTTTGTTCAAACGAAGCCAATCGGCCAATTTGGCCAGTGGCCATCTTGGATTTTCTGAAAATATCTGGAGATCACTTAAAAGCCTACTGCCCGATAACCACAGAACAGATTTCAATCAAACTCGGATGGAAGAACCCTAGCATAGTATGCTTCAGATTATGTGTACAGAATTTTGATTGTTCCATTTTTCTGGCAGCCATCTTGGATTTTCTGAAAATCTCTGGAAATCAGTTAAAAGCCTACTCGATAACCACTGGGCCAATTTCAATCAAACTCGGATGAAAGAATCCTAGCATAGTATGCTTCAGTACATTTATATAGAATTTTGATTGGTCAATCTTTTAGGCAGCTATCTTGAATTTTCCACGAAATGGCGGGAAATCATTTAAAGCATTACTCCTCATTAACTACTTGAGCAATTTCAACCAGACTTGGATGGAAGGATACTAGGCTGGTAGCGTTCAGAACTTGTATACAGAATTTTGATTAGTCAATTTTTGCAGGTGGCCGTCGGGTTTTCTGAAAATTTCTGTAAATCAGTTAAAAGACTACTCAACTGGTTGAATGATATCAAGCAAATTCGGCTGGAAGGACCCTAAAGTGGTATGCTTCAGAGCTTGTATACAGAATTTTGATTGGTCAATTTGTTCGGTGACCATTTTGAATTTTCCGAAAAAATGGCTGAAAAGTGTTTAAAGCGTTGCTCCTCATTAACCGCGTGAGCGATTTCAAACTGGCTGAAATGAGCTTAGGGCAGTAGGCTTCAGAACTTGTATACAGAATTTTGAATGGTCAATTTTCTGGCAGCCATCTTGGATTTTCTGAATATTTTGGGAAGTCAGTTAAGCTACTTCTCATTAACCACTAGGCCAGTACAATGAATTTTGATGGCTTGATTTTCATGGTGGCCATCTTGGATTTTCCAACAATCTCCCATCATGTCTATTTAAATGCAAATGGTTTAAATGCCAATGGCCCAGGTGAGCACCACCGGCCCTTGGGCCTCTTGTTTAATGACTCTGGTGTTCCTGAAGGGATCGTCTCCAAACTTGGATGGACACTTGCCCTGGGGTCCTGAACACATATGTCAAACACTAAAATGCAACAGCTTTCGACAACAGTTTTCAAAGTAGACATTTCCAAGCATTCTTTGATAACTCAGATTCCACTGGTGCAATCTTCTCTCAAATTTTGGTGGAAGTTTGCACATGGTGTCGCGAACATGTACGCCAATTTCGTTGGCAAAGGCTAAAACACAAAAGTAACAACTTTCAGCAACTTTGTTTTTTGAAGAATCTTTCAGTAACTATAATCGATCTGTTCGAACTTGGGTTGATGTTTGTGTGTGAGATCCCGAGTACGTATAGTAAATTTGCGTTCAAAAACTAAAACACAACAACATTTTTCAGCAACATTGTTTCCAAAATATGGCAGCTCGACTGATAAAATATATCAATGACGTAGGTATTGGACAAATTTGACCTTGTTAATTACCAAAAATCAAGTTTGGAATTAAAGAGTTACCTCCCTTATTATTTTATGTCACCCATGGTCAGGACATGTTGACCATGGTCAGAGAAACTTGAGAATCTTTTCCATGGTCAAAACAGTAAAACTTTAACCATGGTCAATATTTACCATAACAATGAGACTAGCATAATCAATGACGTCATGAATGACGTACATAAGTTCATCACGAAAGCTTATAGTTGCTTGCGGACTAAGCGTTGTTGTACAAATTGTATGTCTTTACTGTTCAATAAACATACTGACTGAGTGCTGTAATATTGCTGCCATAGGTCAAGCTCATCAAAAGTAGCGCCTGCAATGACCTTGAGAAACAGCAGTTTGCAGGCTAATACTTTTTTTTTAAATGTACTATTGGAATGGCAATAGGCAGTGGCAATGACTGAGCCAACCATTTCAGTGGTAAACTGTAAAATATTGTCTTAGGTTTGCCTGCACGCTAAGCAAATATTTTGATTTTGTTGACCAATCTAAACCCTTAATGGATTGAGCATAATGGAGGAATCCATTTTTAGCTATGCCCCGCCCATCACTAGCTAAGCTCCACCCACACCTCGCCGTGTTTGGATTGATCAATCCCTGAACTCCATGACTATCAATTTCCAGAAAACTATACAGGTAAGCTGTTGAATATTTTAAAAACTAATTGGACTGGGTGCTATTATGTCATTGATGAAGTAATTGATTATGACATCAGCCAACACCGTGCTACGCATCACGTAGTTGATTATCATGTCATATTGTTGACTGAGAAACTGGAAAGCTCATTGCATATGCCTCGGACCAGCAGGATAGCACTAATTTCAAGCTCTGTTTAAAGACTACATGTGTGTCTTTAATAATCACCTGGTTTTGTTGACCACTTATTTCTCTTATTAGCCCTTTCACGCATGAATATATTTATGAAATGTTCTATGTGGACTAAATTAATTTTCAAAATTTTCTGTAAATTGGACATTTCCTCAAAAACCTAAAAGATTTGTGTTGAAATAATATGTCAATGCTCACTCCAGTCTGTAACGGCCCAAGCCACCCCATACTTTACCAATGGTATATCGGACAATGCTATATATGGTTATAAATTAAATCTCCATATGCCCTGTGATGAGTTTATTGTGATATTACTGCTGCTAGGAAGTCAAGCAGGAGGATGTCAGACTTTCTGAACAATCTGATCCCCGCCACCCGCCACCGAGATCTGCCCCTCTCATACACCAAGCAACAGAAGAAAGGAGGCAGCCCCATCGGCCACGAATATCCGGCCCCAGATTGCACAGAAAGTCTGGTTTGCAGGGATCAAGGATATGATTAGGAAACAAGGATGATTTTTGGTGACAAGAAAAGGGCTATAGTTTATTTGACAAGCAGCCACGCCCATTGTAGTATTAATTACAGTAATAATTAAAGAGTTCTTATGACTCTATAGCCCTCCAACTACTATTATCTACAAATATAAACTGATATATAATATACAGTATCAATACCTAACGAGCAGCACAATACAAAAGTTATGCAACACATCTGCAGCAGGAGCAGATAACGGGTGGACGGGTGGGTATTTAAGTGAAATAGCTATAATACCTCAAGATAATCATGACGTGCATACATGGTGGCTAACGGATGACTGAGGCTGGCAAACAAGTGCCTGCAAACGCGGGAAGGAAAACGTGCGAAAAGGGAACATTAAATGAGAGCAAACCAGTAACAAATGAAATGATTAGTCAAAGTCACATAACGTGACCAATTTCCAGCCCTTACGTGAGGCCCAACCCAGCATAACTCATATGAGGCAGGAAGCCAGAAGCAGGCAATAGAGGACCACCCTGACATTAATATGCTGTTAAAACTTAATATCCACATTAATGCTGCTAGGAAGTCAAGCAAGAGGATATCAGACTTCCTGAACAATCTGATCCCCGCCACCGAGATCTGCCCCTCTCATACGCCAAGCAACATATGAAAGGAGGCAGCCCTATCGGCCGCGAATATCTGGCCACAGATAGCACAGAAAGTCTGGCTTGCAAGGATCAAGGATATGATTAGGAAACAAGGATGATTTTTGGTGACAAGAAAAAAGGCTATAGTTTATTTGCTAAACAGCCAGCCGAGCATTGGGCAGGCATGCCCATTATAGTATTAATTGCAGCAATAATTTAAAAAGTACTTATAGCACTATAGCCCTCCAAATCACCAAAATATGTTGATATTACTGCATCTGGCGGGTGGGCAAGCTTCCAATCTTAATAAAATAACCTCAACACATATATTGGTAACTTATTTCACCACACAAATACGCCTGCATAACACAGACAGCTAGTTGTTAAAAGGAGAGCACTCTTCCAGGAAAGATTTTGTTATCATTGCCATTGGTAATGTATGGGGCGGCCTGGGCCGTTGCAGTCTGGAGTGAGCAGGACACCCTGGGCCATTACAGGCAGCAAAAGGTTATAGGTGCTGTTTCAAGAGACATGGATTTGTTGAGCCTGCATGTGTTTATCCTCTGGCTCTTGTTAGTCAGAAGTGTATTACCAGACGTATAAACACTAATACTTAATATTTAAATTTCATAAGTCAGTATTAGTTATTATTACCCCTCAGTAATGTCACGTGACCAAATGTTGTTATTTGATTGGTTAAGTAAGATCAGGGATGTATGCTCTGGTATTTCCCTCACACAAGGGAAATACTACAAGGTACACCCTACGCGAACATCGTGTTTTAGTTTTAATGCACAGATTAATTATGACATAACAATAGTCAATAAAGAAGGTCATGATATCATAAGTGCTGATGTATTCTGAAAATGACGTCATAAGTGTAGATGTATTTTGAAAAACACTGGCGTAACTAATAATACACCCAGGTAATACTGTTGTTCAAACACATTTTATCTCTGGACTTACATAATACCAATATTATCTTATGATATAAATAAGAATTGCAGTTGTGTAAAAATAAAATTTAGTAATAGAAATTACATTTTCTGAATCACTAACTATACAATTTGACTGAAAGTTGTTGGTGTTCTCTGAATACATCTTTCACCACCCACTCATCCTTTTGCTACCGACCCACCTACCTCACCACCATCTATCTCATCATCCTCCTCGCCACCTACCCAGCCATCTCATCCACCCATTTCCCTCACTACTAACCAGCCCACTGACCATGCATCAATCCTGTCACCACGCAAAATCTCATCACATGCATCCACTCCTTCCCCCACCCATCCATCCATGCACACTCGCTCGTACGCATGCATGTACCCACTCGCTTGCTTGCTCAGTCACTCACTCACTCACGTCAACACCCACCAATCCATCAGGCCTCTTGTTTGTTCTCTCAAGTCATGGCTCACACAATATTCCCCCAGAGCAGTACCAACACGATGACACTAATGTTCAGCATTTGTAATGCATTTGCACTGGTAAATTCAATGACTCTCCTTCCATGACTTTCCAGGATAAAAATGACAGCGCTACATTACCTAGAGTAGTACAAGAGGTGACCTAAGATTAAGGTGTTTAACCTGTTGAACAGGAAAGACAGGTAGTGCCATGGAGGAATATAATTTGGGCCAATTCCAGAGGAAATAAACTTAGACCGAAAATGGCAGTAACCCTTCGAGGATGTGAATTTTGCTTCCTCAGGGATTGGCCCAAGTTATACATATATCCATAGCATATTCTCCTCAGGGCAGTGCAATTGTTGTACCACTTGGGTGGTGTGGTGGGGGGGGGGGGGGGTGGAACTACACGGCAAGATTAAGTTAGTGTTCAGTTCCCTAATGGAACATTATCTAGTTAAATTGCCCTAGGGAAACTTTATTCCCCTGGGTACCTACAGACTAGTCCCTCACAGCCTCCCTTGTTCCATCCTCCCTCACGCCCTCCTTCCATCGCCCCATCCCTCTATTCATTCACCACCTCACTGACTTACTCAATTTGTATTATTGCATAACTTGGTGCTGTTCCACCTGCCCCTACCCACTGGAGGTAAACCTTGCAATACCTCCATCCCTCCCTCGCTCACTGTATTATTTCACAACTTGATGCTGTTCCGCCCCCTCAGTGGGGTTACGCTTTGCTGTAGCAGTCACTCTCCTGCAATTGATCCATTGAGCACTCAACCATCTCTTCTCCACTCACTTATCCACTTAAGAAATAACAAGTGATTGTTCTATATTAGTGTTCTAATACTGTGTCTATCCATGCAGGCTGAGTGTTCTTGAGTGGCATCGTAATTGTGATCAGCTATAAAGATAGCTACAGGATATAATTGTTCTTTGAATTACTCCTGGACAATGGTGTAGCGGTAACTGAATATATGATCAATATATGACGCTGAATCTAAATGTCAGAGGAGACTTTTCTAGTTTTCATTGTCAGTGTCTTTTTCCTGTTTAATGTGTCATTTTTTTTAGATATTACATTTCTCTTGAACAATTCTTTAGCTATTCGTATTCTGCTTTATTCAATTGTGGCTGGATTTGAGGAGCTGACATATGAAATCTTATGAATACGGTTAAAATCATTTGACTGGAAGTTGTTGCTACTTTCAACATCAGCAATTTCCAATATGTTAAAGATAATTAGTACAGGATTTTTACTCTAGTGCACAACTATCCTGTTACAGTTTCTAGGATGAATGAGTTTAAAATAGAATTCGGATGAATAATATATATTTCGGTAAAACCCATTACTGGAGGTAAAGATTGGTAAAAAAAATTATATTTCTGTTTAGTGAATGTATAAGAGAATATTTTTGAAAATTATACCCCTGGAATGGCTGGTTCAGTTATTAATTGTTCACTTGCCAGCCAAGAGAATAGTACTTAACGGTCGTCTTGGTCATTGAAAGCATTTTAACCCTTTAATTGTCATGCTGGCTGAAACCGGCCTCTGCTTTGGTCTTGTGGAATGTCCGTTTATAGGCCTAGAGAATACAATCTTTGAAAATTTACCACTGGAATGACTGGCTCGATAACCGAGCCAGTCATTCCAGTGACAAATGTTCAAAGATTGTATTCTCTTGGCCTGTAAATGGATATTCAATAGGCAGGTATTTAAATTTTCTTGATCGAATTCCACCATTAAAGGTTAAAATCAATAACCTAAATGAAAGCTTTGATAAATGAGATTAAAAGCTCTCTATTTCAGTGAATAATTGAAATGATGGACTTCTCAGACTTACAGAGTGGATGTAGTATTTCTGCCATTCACTCTTGGCCAGTTCATTGTGGCCAGAGTTATTAACCCTTTAACCACCACAAACCAGATGAAACTAATTCTTTCTGACGTATGCTAATTTCTGTTAAAATTAATTTGACTGAGAAAAGTGTTTGTTCCTATAGCAGCAACACATTCTAGTCAAATTAGTTTTAAAATATTCCTCCTGTATAGTTGACTATAAATTGAAACACTGGAATTTTAATAATTAAAGCCGGAATAGTCTATTTAAAGTTCTGCAGATAAAAAGGCCAATGAAATTGTATGAAATTTCTCCTCAGAATATATAGATGAATCTAGCTGTGATCTTCCTGTTACTATATCTTATTCCGAGAGACATCTTATATGATGTCTCAACTCACTCACACACCCACGACCACCCCATCTTCAAACAGAGACATAGATGCTATATGAACTCGACGCCGCATTCTTTCATGAGTTGTACATTGCATTTAATGGATTGCTATAAGGGGATTATATTTTTGCCTACTTTCATTCTTCTACCGCTCAAAATAAACAGGATCAAGGTTTCATTTCCTTTCTATTACAACCAGCTCTGCTTTAAAATATGGGTAAATTGGTTTCGTGAAGAAGGAGGCCATATGCTTGTTGAGAATATATAGTGTAGAGGGGCATCACTACTAGACTCTGGAAAGATATTTATGTGATTGTACCTCTGTATGCACATATTAATACGAGTCATTCTGTCCTCAACTCAAATTGTACTATTAAAGGTGCACATTCACACCAGAATGCTTGAAATTAAAGTTCTTAAAATTGTATACTTGTAGAGGCTTAAATTGTGTACTTAAATACAATGAAATGAAATAAATATTTCCATATAATTTAACATAATTTTTTTAGTTGTAAAGTTGAATTAGAGTCTTGTATTGCTAATTCAATTTCACAACTTAAGAAATTATATTAATTTATGCGTAATTAAATCATCATATGTTAAGATTTATTTCGTTTCATTGCATCTAGGCGCACAATCAAAGACCCTAAAAGTGTGCAATTTTAACAATTTTATTGCATGTGCACCTTTAGCATTTAAATGGTCAATATTGGTTCAGAAAATTTAAATTTCACCTACTCAAGAAAATTAAATTCTAATTTACAGACCAAGAAATAATTTTTGGAAATTGGCCGCTTTAATGACTAGCTCTGTTATTGAGCCCGTTGTTCTAATCTTTTCAAATCTTTCTTTGCTGTTTAATCGAATAATTAACTTCCTGTTACACTGAAAGTCATTGAAAATCAAATGTTCAGTTCTAATCTGATGTTCTCTTTGGGAGTTTGTATGGCTGAAATCTGTTGCCAGCGCATAGGCAGCAACTTCTATATTCTGCAACATTATTAGCTCACCTGTGAGCTTATGCCATGGTGACCATCCATCATCCATCAGTCGATTGTATATCCTTCAAATCTCATAGCCTCCTTTGTGCTGTGACTGATTTCAACCAAATTTGGCTGGAAGGATCCTATGGTGGTAGACTCCAGAACCTCTATTTAGAATTTTAATTGGTAAATTTTTCTGGTGGTCATCTTGGATTTAAAAGGCTATGCCTACTATATAAATGGCCCAATTTCAACAAGTCAGGTTGACTAATTTTATACTGCTAGGCTTCAATACTTCTACCGAGAATTTTTAATGGTCAATTCTTCGGACGACCATCTTGGATTTTCCGAAAGTTTCTGCAAATCAGTGAAAAGCCTACTCATTAACCACTTGGCCGATTTCAAGCAAACTCAGCTAAGGACCTTAGAGTGGTATGATTCAGAATTTGTATACAGAATGTTGATTGGTCAATTTTTTGGGCGACCATCTTGAATTTTCTTTAAATTGGTGTGAAATCGGTTAAAATGTTACTACTCATTAACTGCTTGGGCAATTTCAACCAGACAGCTGGAAGGATACTGTGATGGTAGGTTTCAGAAACTATTTACAGAATTTTGATTGGTCAATTTTTCTGGCAGCCATCTTGAATTTTTCAAAAATTTAGGAAACTTGATGAAAAGCTCCTCATTAACCGCAAGGCCGATTTAAACCAAACTCAAAAAAATGACAGGAAATCCGTTATAACACTACTCATTAACCGCTTGTGTAATGTTGATTGATCAATGTTTTGGCAGCCATCTTTGATTTTCTGAAAATTTTCTGGAACCATTTAAAAACGATATTCCTCATTAATCAATGACCCAATTTGAATAATGATGGAATAATCCTATGACAGTAGACTTCAACATATCAATCAAGAATTTTGATTGGTCAGTTTTTGTGGTGGCCATCCTGGAATTTATTTGGAATTAGCCATCATGTCTATTTAAATATAAGTGCTTCAAATGCTAATGGTCCAGGTGAGCATCACAGGCCCTTGTGCCTCTTGTTTTAAAGATGACCACTAATTATCTCTTGTAGACAAGATCTATAGGGAAGTATGTTTAGGTGGTTGGTGGGAGGGGTGTCTGTGGTCATTATTGATCTATAGGGAATATTATTGGTCAGTCATATACTTTCCGATCCCTGAGGTATATACTCATATGTTCCATTAGCTAGCATTACTGAGCAAATGATTCCCATAAATGTCTATTTCTTTATAAATAGCATCAGCATATAGAACCATACCTGGTCAAGAGATCACCTGTCTTTGGGGCCATAATATGGTGGTTCATTACCCATCTGTCTGCTGAATTTATGCAGACTACATTTTCCATGTGGTTTAACTTTAAATATGCTGAATATTTTAAAATCAATTTGACTGAAAGTTGTTGGTGACTTAGCCACGAACAACTTTCAGTCAATTTGTTTTCAAAATATTCAGCACATCCATAATTGTTATTAGACCACCAACAGCTAACTGTTCAATCACTACTTTCTAAATCCAACCCACCCACCTTTAGCTCCAGAAATTGATTGAATAGTAAGTATGTTTAGGTGGTTAATAAAACTACAGACCAGACATAACGTGGGGTGGGGGTGGGTGGTGGTGGGGTTGGTGGGAGGGGTGTCTGTTGTCATTATTGATCATTGAAATTATTGTCTGGTGGCTTGCAGCAGTCAGACAGTTAAGAGGAGTCATTGTGGGAACGCCTATCAGAAGGGACCATGATCTTGTGGGTTTTAAAGACATATCCTGTGATGAGTGACCTGTATTAACACTTTAACATTCGAATTTATTCATGAAAATTTCAATTTTCTCAAAGAAAATGCCCATTTGCAGACCAGGAGAAGACTATTTTTGAAAATTTACCACTGGAATGACTCGAGGCAGTCATTCTTGTGGTAAATTTTCACAAATAGTCTTCTCTTGGTAAGGAAATGCACGTTTCACATGACCACTTAAGAAGGTGTTTTTGGCTGATATCAGTGTTAAAGGGTTAAGACTAGGCCGTGTGTCTTTAGTGACTAGATCTTGGTGCTCCATAAGGTGGTCCCTTAAGGCAGGTTTGTCTGTACACATGACACTGATCACATTATACCCTGCTCATTATGTACAGGTCACGCTTTGTAGCCCATCCACGATTCATTAATTATTTACAGTCGAGCTCAGCGATGATGATTCTGAGAGATGACGATCTATTATTCTGACCTGGTGCGCTAATATTCTTTGCATTTACCGCTTCTGGAATCGGGCCTATATAGCCGTTGACTAGGATATCTAATGATCCTCTGCTTGCATAAGACTTAATTTAATATGGAAGTTATTAGAGATGTTTAGTAATTCAATAGGCACTAAACCTTCTTGATTAGAAAATTAAAGTCATGTACGATACCCTGAAACCTGGCGTGATGACGCTGGTATGCGATGTTATTGCACGGCTAATGGATCTATGTCTAATATTATTACGCTTTATTCACACTAGAAATCGATGAATCGTGCAATATTGGAAATAATTGAAGCACTGATAAATTTTTTTCTAATATTACATTACACAGGGCATGTTGGGAGTAATGATGGTGTAATAATCAGATTTTCTTGTACAAGTAACTAATGGTCCAAGCATGTTATTCAAGCATACTGCTGTGTGTGCTTGAGTTGCTTGATATATTTAACACTAACCCTCGAATTTGTTCAAGAAAATTTCATTTTTCTCATAGAAAATACCAAGAGAAGACTATTTTTGAAAATTTATGACTGGAATGACTAATTGACTGGGTCGTCACTCTAGTGATAAATTTTCAAAAATAGTCTTCTCTTGGCCTGCAAATAAACATTTCTCAAGACCACTGCTGAAGCCGTATTTGACTGATATGAGTATTTCTGAAATTTTACCAGTGGAATGACTGGCTCGATAAATGAGCCACTTATTCCAGTGGTTCTCCAGGCCTGCTAATCGCGATAAGCACAACTTAGGAGTTTCTTGATAAATCTTGACCATTAAAAGGTAAAATTTTTATTATTATCTACCATCCTTTGTGTATCGCAATAGAAGAAGCTATTTTATCGATCAATTATATCACGTCATAATCAACTACGCCAGATGTAGACTGATGTCATAATCAATTACGTCATGAATGATGAGATTTAGTCCGTCATAAATCATAAAGTGCGCCAAGTTGTACGAATTGTGTCTTTACTATTTAATAAACATGTTTACTATTTTGAAATAATTTGCATGTGTTGTTGCTGCCATAGGCGGCAACAGCACCCAGTAAAATTTGTTACAAAATAGTCAACAGATTACCTGTATATTTTTAAGGAAATTGAGATTCCGGGAGTGGAAGGATTGATCGATCCTAACATGAGTAAAGCGTGTGTCGAGCTTAGCTACAGATGAGCTAAAACTGGATTCCTCCATTGCATGTCTAATGTGTATAATGTTTTATAATATGCAATGCACACAGGATTTATAGTGATATATGTGTAATAACTGTGTGGCTTTCTAAATAAATGTAAAAAATATGACTGATAGCCTGACCAACTGACCACCATTCAAACTTATGCTAGTTGTGTCTTGCCTAAGACACTCGAGTGTAGAACTGGCTTTCATGCTCAATGTGACATTAAACATCGACCATCATGGACTCGAAACCGCTCACCCAATAAAACGTACAAAATCAATATTCTCTTCATTGATTGGCTAGCTTTATAGCGGATTAACTCAATAATTGGATGACACTGTTAACTCTGTCCCATCTTGAATTGGGCGTAATATCTCTGATTTTATGTTTTCATCAGAGCTTTGCAATTAGTGACGCGTTTATTTATGGTAGCAACAGCGCCCAGTCAAATTAGTTTCAAAATAGTCAACAGAATGTTTATTGGATAGTAAAGTCATACAATTCGCACATCATAACAGACTATTAAGCATTTAAGACGGACTAAATTGAGTTATTCATGACGTAATTGATTATGACGCCAGCCTACACGTCGCGTCATTGAGTATGACATCATATGATTCACTGAGAAACTGGAATGCTCCATTATACATGGAAACCCTTTATTGAGTAATGTCAGACGTGACATGGGCTGACAGTTTTATACAGGTGCAAACAAAATTACTTAAATTATTAACGTTTTACTGTGTCTAAAAAATCACCAACTATATCAGTCCATAACAAATGTTTGCGTTATACAGCAATACTTTTACATTCAGAAACTGAGGTATGACGTCTAACTTAAACAGTCGACATTCACGGGTCAATACTGATTACAGACAGGATACAAGCGATATATCAGAGAAAATTCTCTAAATTACGTTTGTCCAGTAGGCCCCTACAAGTGGTCGGTGGCAGAATAAGTCGATAGCACGCTGTGGAGCGTAGTTGTTCGGATTCGAAGCAGTCGTAAATCTTGTACATGTGTCATGTCAGAATACGCTAGCTCAGATCTGGCTGTATGTCCATTGGTGTGTCATGTTCAGGTTTATGTGAGGTGGGGGGGGGGGGGGAGTATGGTGGAGGAAGGGGGGGGGGGGGGGAGGGGGGGTTGGTGAAACAGACCTCACCATTCACCATCTTATTCAGGAGCCTATAAATGGTCTATCGCTTTCAATATCTGTGATTGATATTGATTGCTCTCTCTAATCTCTTGATGTTTCGCTAACTGAAGAGAAATAAAAACATTTCTTCATTCATTCATCACTTAGTCTAGGATATAGGGTATAAATGTGTTTCTAATGTTCATCTATTCCACTAATCACAAGGTATTCTGGGTCTAGTGTTTATGGGGACAATGCCTATGTGCCTTGAATTAATGGAGCGTTTCAGAATGTTTGCTCACACTTTCACGTGTTGTTATTTGAGTGAAAACTTTAACCCTTTCACCGACAAATCCCGGAGAAAGGTATATTTTTGCGATATAAAACTTATTCTGTTAAATACTTTGAAATTAATTTGACTGGAAGCCGTTGTTGCCTTAGGCAGCAACGATTTTCAGTCATATTAATTTCAAAATATTCATGTTTTTCTTTGGCCTTGAAAATGAGATATGGGGAATTTAATGGTGCACGGGTTAATGCCTACAGAGATTTGACATTGACACCATGCATTTGACATCAAGATTTGACACAAAGGTTTGATAATGATGATTGACATAAAAAATTGATATATAGATACTTGACATTAGCTTTAGACACTATCATTTGTCATCAGGATGTGTCTGTGGATGAAAGTGCAGATATCATGATAGTCACTCTAAGTGGTCATTGGCCTGTAAATATCAGGACACGGCCGCTAATATTCATTGACCTCTAGATATCAGGACACTTGACCACTAATGCTCATTGACATGTAGATATCAGGACATTTGACCTCTAGCATTCATTGAACTGTAGTTATCAGGACACTTGACCACTAATGGTCATTTACCTGTAGATATTAGGACACTTGACCACTAATTGGACCACTAATGGTCATTTACCTGTAGATATTAGGACACTTGACCACTAATGCTCATTCACCTATAGATATCCAGGACTTGACCACTAATGGTCATTGACCTATAGATATCAGGACACTTGACCACTAACAGTCATTGACCTATAGATATCAGGACACTTGACCACTAATGGGACCACTAACGGTCATTGACCTATAGATATTAGGACACTTGACCACTAATGGGGCCACTAATGGCAATTGACCTATGGATATCAGGACACTTGGCCCTATTGTTCATTGAACTGTAGATATTAGGACACTAATGGTCATTGACCTATAAATATCAGGACACTTGACCACTAATGGTCATTGACCTATAGATATCAGGACACTTGACCACTAATGGTCATTGACCTGTAGATATCAGGACACTTGACCACTAATGCTCATTGACCTGTAGATATCAGGACACTTGACCACTAATGCTCATTTACCTGTAGATATCAGGACACTTGACCACTAATGATTTTCTCCTAGCTGACGTGGGCAACAAGGAAAACAGCCTTAAGAGGCAATAGTTTGAGACTGATAGATCCAATTGGCTCAAAATGGTGACCTGCCAAAACTTGAAGAATCAAGGCCAAATTTCAGGAAGACAAAGGCTTAGCCACTGGAGGACGAATATTGCCCAATCCTCTAATACATGAGGCCCAAGGGGCCAGTATCGCTCACCTGCATCATAGGCATTTCAACCAGAAAGGCCATCAACAATAAGTAGACCCCTACAGAGTTGACCAGAATTATAACAAGAAAACAGAAGTCTGTAAGCTTTGTAACAAGAACCTAATCGAGGATGAAAAACACTTTATAATGGAATGTCCACATTGTATGACAGTAGATATCAGGACACTTTAGCACAAGTGTAGCTTTCATCCTGGTGTTTTAGTCCAGTTCATACTTACATCTGTATGTCAATTCATACATCCGAAAAATCTTGTTGCTACAACTCCTACAGTTTGAGAGAGGATTGGATGAAACTTGGTAGGATGATTGTACACAACCAAAAGATGTCTAGTGTTCAAAGTATTTGCATCAGTCATGTGTGATTGATTTTGAGGCGGTTTAGGTGGCAAAATCATGGAGTTTCTGTAGGTATGTCCCGAAAATCTGGTCACTGCGACACCTACAGTGTGATTGAAAATTGGATGAAACTTGACACTTAGGATGATTATCCACCATCAAAAGATGTGCATAATGTTAAATGCATGACAGATTTTGGTGGGAAAAACATGGAATTTCACTAAGTACATCCAGAAAATTGTGTCACAGCAACTCTTACTGTTTGAAAGAGAATTGGATGAAACGTGACAGGTTGATTGTACACCACCCAACGATGAGCCTCATGTTAATAGATTTTCCATCAGTCATGAGAATACTCATGTTGGGGATCTACTCATTTTGGTGCGCGAGGCGTATGTCAGTCTCCATCCAGCGTGTGTCGGCCTATAGCCTGTATGTCAGCCTCCAGCTTCACTTTCTATTTGTTTTCAGAATAATCAAAAACTGTCCTCTATTGGCTTCTTGATTGAAATTTTCTGTGATGGAAGTTAAGGTTGACTCCTCATTGAAGTTGGTAGGGTGGTGGGTGTGATGGGTTGGTTTGCATATTATTAACCCTTTTAACCCTCATATCAGTAAAAATTGGCTTCTGCAGTGGTCTTGAGAAACATCCATTTGTAGAACAAGAGAAGACTATTTTTGAAAATTTACCACTAATGACTGGCTCGATAACCGAGCCAATCATTCCAGTGGTAAGATTTCAAAAATAGTCTTCTCTTAGTCTGCAAATGGCCATTTTCTATGAGAAAATTGAGATTTTCTTGAACAAATTTGAGGCTTAAAGGCTTAACTGATGATGGCCATTGATCTAGTCACCAATTGTAGATAAACCCAAGATTGGTGAATATTCTGTCGTTTATTAGATCAATTTCAGAAATTAATTTTTATTTTACATTAATATACAGACCAATAGTTGTGAGTCCGCGGGCTGAGTGAAAAAAAAAACTCCTAAAATTTGGAGGTCATTTCATAGAGGGCTTTAAAGGTGATTATCAATGCTTCTTGTATGCACTTATTATGGGCTCCACTTCTCTTTGTACATATAGATCCAGCTTGATTGATTTACCGCAGAGGACTTTTCAGTAGATGCGGTATATTTGGATTTTGCCTAAGCCTTTTATATGGTGACACACATAAGATCAGAAGAGAAACTGAAATCAATTGTGATTGGTGAAAACAAATGTGTTAGCAGCGCATATTAGAGAGCTATAGACAGTGCTGACTATGTATTTGTGGGTGGTGGGTAGGCAGGCTTCACAGGTGATGTTTATGAAGGGACCTTTCCAGTTTGGGGCTATGCCCCACCCATGTATCTAAGCTCCACCCACAATTCGCCATGTTAGGATTGATCGATCTCCGAATGCTGTGACTATCAAGTTCCGCCATGTTGGGATTGATGGATCCCTGAATGTCTTACTATCAATTTCCAGAAACTATACATGTAAGTTGTTGAATATTTTGAAACTAATTTGACTGGGCACAGCACCCAGTCAAATTACTTTCAAAATATTGAACAGATGGTAGTAAATAGTAAACACATGTAATTCGTACAATAACACATAGTCTGTCTTCAATTATGTGTTCGTGACGTACTTATCTATGTCATTCATGACATCATTGATTATGATATCATTCTACACGTCATGTAGTTGATTATGATGTCATATGATGGATGGATACAGTGGAACGGTGAATTGGGTTGGTTGGGACCTACACGGTTATGTTTAACTTGGGATATTACTAGAGTGGGTAGCGACAGGCTCAGGTTACACAGGACTAGGTAATGTCTTTTGAGAATGGAGCCATAGGATCGGATAACACAGGTAATGTCTTTTGCGGGTGGGTCAGGGATGCCACATGACCACATATCAGTTAATGTATTTTGAGGGTAATTGGTGTTTGTTAAAAGATAGGTATCACAGGTACTGTTTTTTGCATGTTCAGGTGTCATAAGTAATGCCATTTGATAGCAGGGTCATGGGAACAACCTTCAGGTAAGACAGGTAATGTCTTTTAAGGGTAGGGATACAGTGTTAGCTTTAATAAGTAATGTCTTTTTATGGGGTGGTTATACATGGGTCAGATGTCACAGGTGGCATCTTGTGATGAATATGCGTCAGGTGTTAACCAATCAAACAGCTCACACTGTCACAAGAAATTATGGAAATATATTGTAAGGGTGTGGCCCTCTAGTAGACTAGAGGCGGCCCTCTAGTAGACTAGAGGCCTATGTCAGGTGGCATGGTTTATGTCATGTGAGGGTGAAGTGCCATAGTGTCAGGGGAGGCATTGGTAATGTCTGTTGAGGGAGAGTGAAGTTACCACAGGGTTAGCTGACACATGAATTGTTTCGTGAGGGTGGGACCACGGTAAGGTAAGATAGGTGATGTTGAGGTTGGGGGATGATGGTGGTACTAGATGATAGAAGTTAATGTTAATGTTATTTGATGGAGATGGTGGCCGAGACAGATGATCTTTCTTCTATGGGTTTTGACACTTTAACCCATTAACCCATAACTTTATTCAAGAAAATTTAAATTTTTTCATAAAAAATGTCCATTTGCAAACCAAGAGAAAACAATTTTTGAAAATTTACCACTGGTAAATTTTCAAAAATAGTCTTCTTGGTCGGCAAATGGACATTTCTGAAGACCACTGCAGAAGAAGCTTTTGTGTTAAAGGATTAATAATTAACCCAACCTAAACCCTTTTCAAGCAGTGGTCTTGAGAAATGGTCATTTGCATATCATATAAGGGTCAAATTTGAATGAAGCAAATGTTACCAGACCAAGGGAAATTTGTGTTAGAAAGGTTACCGCTCAAAAACTGAGCCCACTGCTAGCGCACCTGGTCTGAAGGACCATGTAAGCTTATGTTATGGTGACCTTCAGTTATCTATTTTCATTGTTTGAAAGAGTACTCCTCATTAACTGGTTGACCAACTTTAATCAAACTAGGTATGGAGGACCATAGTTTATTAGGCCCCAACAGCTCTTAAATATAGAATTTGATTATTTAACTTTTATGATGGACATCGTGTATTTTCCAAACTTTTTCAGAAATCATTCAAAAGATATCCTCTTCTTAAAAAGTAACCCAATGTTAACACAACCCGGCTTAAATGGTAGATTTCGGAACTTCTAACAAGCAATTTGATTGGTCAATCTTTCTGGCAGCCATAAAAGATTTTCTGAAAAATGTTTGAAATCACCTAAAAGTGAACTTTTCATTAACTGCTGTGTTAATCTTTAACAAACCTTCCGCTGATAGGGTCCAGAATGTTTATATAGACATTTGGTTCTTAAATCGATTTTGTTTTAAAATTTTTTATTTTCCAGAGGTTCCCAGGATATGAGTTAAGAGTACTTCTGATTAACCGCCAGACCAACTTTAAACAAACCTGACTGGAATGAACCTGGTTCAGAAAATCAATGTCCAGGAAATTCTTTAAATCACTACCCATTAACTAATTTAGCTAATTTAAACAAGATTTGGCAGGAAGGCTAATATTGTAGTAGGTTTCAGAACGTTTATTCAGAAATATGATTTAGTAAATCTTTTAGTGGTCATCTTGTTTTCGAAAAATGTCTATGAAATCATGTAAAATGAGTCCTCATTAACCGCTGGGTCAGTTTTAACCAAACTTGGCTGCAAGGGCCAGATGACAGTAATATTCAGAACTTCTATGTAGACATTTGATTGGTAAATATTTTGGTGGGAAAATTTTCAAGAAATTATTTAAATGTCTCCCGTTAACCGCTTGGATGATTTCAGCCAAATTAGTTTGGAAAAACTCTATTGTGTCAGTGGGAGGATTTGTTGATAAGGATCATGAAGTGGTTGAAAGTATATCATATCGAGAACATTAGGCTATGTGTTTCGCAAGGATAAATGTCATTCTGATCCTTACAGTAAATAACCTACCCTCTCCCCATATTTGTATGTGAGCCATAATCAGCACAGATATTACCTGTAGGTTAACTCTTATAATATGTATTTTATTTTCTTATTGCTTGTCAGGATTAACATCAACCACGATTCCCATGTACCTTGCTGAGTGTTCTCCAGCTGATATTCGTGGCCGTCTTGTTTCCACCAACATCGCCATGGTAGCATGTGGTCAGTTTGTCGCAAATGTTGTTGATGGGATATTTAGCCCTAACACAAGCAATGGATGGAGGTAAGGACAGCTTATGTACCTACAGGCTGGGTCAATAGTGGCTAAGCTTCCTTTAACCATTTAATGCATAAATATCAATATTTGTTTATTGAATGTCCATTTGCAGCCCACAAGAAGACTATTTTTGAAAATGTACCACTGGAATGACTGGCTCGGTTACTGAGCCAGGAATTACAGTGGTAAATATTTAAAAATAGTTTGTCAATTTTTTCATAAACACCATGTCATACAAAATCGCTTAAAATAATTTAATGACACTTGGTACATGCCTCAGTTATAATGTACCTTTTGAAGGATTCACCTTTATAGGTCCAGGATTGTGGGTGAAAATGGGCTTTTTATAATTGCAAATACACGCTTGTTGTCAACATCTTCGTACACACATCATGCGGAATCGCTTATAATAAAATAATGCAACTTCCCTGATGGCTTCTTTATGATGGATGGATGTTCCTTGTGAAGGATTCACCTTTATAGGTCGATGATTTTTGGTGAAAATGAGCTTTTTAATGCAAGGCGGCCATCTTGGTTGACCTAGTTTTCGCAAAAACAACTTCTTCCCCAGAACCGCAGAAGCGATCAGACCGAAATTTGTGATATATGATTAGGGACTAAGGGCGATTAAAGTTTGTTCAAGAGAAGTTGATCCATCAAAAAACATGGCCGCGGTGGGCCAAAGTTGATCCGTCAAAAAACATGGGCGTGGTAGACCAATCAAAATATATTGTGTTTGGCGACCATATTGAGGTTTTTACCTGATGGATTTTGAGGTCGAAATTGGTTTTATATAGGTTTTTGGATATTCTGATCTCAAATTTGCAATTTTCGAAACTGTAGGATAAACAGTTTGGCAGCCATCTTGGATCATTTTCCCGCCATACTAAAGCAATGGTAAATTTAAAATGTCTTCTCGAGAATTGCTGGGCCGATTTGAATTATATTTGGCAGGAAACATCCTTAAGGCATAGAGATTTAAGTTTGTTCAAACGAAGCCGATCGGCCAATTTGGCCGGTGGCCATCTTGGATTTTGGCTGATTTTTAAAAATGTCTTTAAAAATCTTCTCCAAAACCGTTTGAGGGATCAATTCACACCTCATGAAATATGATCTAGAGCAAGAGCTGACCCAAGTTTGTTCAAGGGAACTTGATTGACCAAATGGTTCAGCGGCCATCTTGGATGACCTTGTTATCACAAAGATTACTTCTTCCACAGAACCGCTAAAGCGATCAGGCTGAAATTTGTGATTTATGATGAGGCACTAAAGGCCATTAAACTTTGTTCAAGAGAAGTTGATCCATCGACAAAACTTGGCCGCTGTGGGCCAATCAATATATAGCGTGTTTGGCAGCCATATTGGATTTTATTATTTAATGGATTTTGAGGCAGAAATTGGTTTTATTATGTTTTTGCATATTGTGATTTCAAATTTGCCATTATCGAGACTGTCGGATAAACGGTTTAGCGACCATCTTGGATCATTTACCTGCCAAAATCTCCCATACTAAAGCTATGGGAAATTTAAAATGTATTCTTCTCATGCCATCTTGGATTTTGGTCGATTAAAAATTTTAGAAATGTCTTTAAAAATCTTCTCCAAAACTGCTAGGGGGATCAATTCAAGACGCATGAAATATTATCTAGGGCAAGAGCTGCACCAAGTTTGTTCAAGGGAACTTGATTGGCCAAATGGTTTGGTGGCCATCTTGGATAACCTATTTTATGCCAAAACTACTCCAGAACCACTGAGCGGATTGGACCAAAATTTTGGAGATATGATTAGGCACCGAGTGCCATTAAAGTTTTTTAAGGGAAGGAGTTACATCAGAAACATGGCTGCAGTGGAAATGTAGCATATTTGGCGGCCATATTGGACTTGCAAAAATGTCCACAAACTCATTTAAAAGACTACTCCTAAACCACCCACCAACAATTTTGACAAAAATGTATGGTGCTCCAGGTGAGCGACACAGGCCCCTTGGGCCTCTTGTTAATAATATGAATGTATTGAATAAAATTTGCTACCTACTACGTAGAGACAGGTATTTTCAGTGATTGCTGGGCCCTCTGAGTCAAACAAGTTTTCGGGTTCACGACACCATTCGGTCATAGAATTTAGCTTGCTTCTGGAGTATCAACAAAGACTAATTAAATTTCACCATACTTTGCACCTCATATAACATTATTGACATTATCTCACTTGTAAAACCGGTCTAATTCAGAAACGTCCTGCTCAAAGTCAACCTTTTAGTGGAACATCACATTTGCTTCGATTGCTTCCACTTCTCAAACACACACCGCGGGGAGAACTGGAAATTCTATTGAATTTTGGCTTCCATGTGTGTGTGTGTGTATGTTTACACAGTACCATCAGAGTACAAAAGCAGTGTTTTAGGTAAGATGTATGAGCTGAAAGATGATGCTTGTCTTTGTTATAACATCCTTGCTCACTCAGGAAATAGGATAGCTTAGTATTCGTTATTCTTGTATAATGCCCGAAATAGATCTTCAAAAGAGCTGCTTATTTTCTGACAAAGATTTGATTGAATTACTTGCCAGGGACAACACCAAGGTTCAATTTACAATTGTTTCTCAAAGTTTATTTTCATCATCTATTAATCCTTTCATCGCTAAGTTCTGTGTATCACAAATTTAAATTTAAGCAATCGGGTCAGTCCGAGGAGAAGCATTTTAATATAGGCCTACATGATCAAATAACTTTGCATCATGGACGTATTTGGCATGAAGGCACTGTACTGAAGGCTTCAATCGCATGGGCAGAAATAATACTTTTTCGCATGAATTGTTTACAGCATTACCGATTAAAGCAGCCAAGAGGATTAAATCTGCCACAGAAAATTATTATCCACATGCGTGAATAAAGTACATAATTTTTTTTAAAGCTGACCTGCGTGATTTGTCTTAACGTTTTCCTATCTGTCTGTCTGTGTCTGTCTGTCTGTGTATCTGCCTGCCTGCCTGCCTGCCTGCCTGCCTGCCTACCTGCCTGCCTGCCTGCCTGCCTGCCTGCCTGCCTGCCTGCCTGCCTGCCTGCCTGCCTGCCTGCCTGCCTGCCTGCCTGTCGGTCAGTCACTCTGTCTGTCGATTGGTCGGTCGGTCCCTCTGTCTGTCCAGAGCTGTATTTAAAAAATAACTGATCCAATTTATGTCAAGCTGGAACATAACGAAGGAACTTTCCATGCAAAAGGATTTCCAGACTTTGACCATGATTTGGAGAAAAGAAGCTTGGTCTTGACCAATAATAACATATTCTATTGTTTGAAAACTATGTAACTGGAGATTATTAAAAATTTTGGAAGTTCTTTGGGTGTAATAATTGAAAAGTTCTCTCAAAATTAGTATGAATTCAAAATCCAATGTGGCTGTAAGGTGGCCATCTTGAAATTGACTTCATGTTATAGCTCTCTGTAGCTTTAACTAAATGATTCAAAACTTTGAAAATCCATTAAATGTGGTGTGGAGAGACTCCCTTTTTGTAATTTCTCTCAATGCAAAATCCAAAATGGCCCCCCCCCCCCCCCGGTAGCCATATTAAAAGTCAGTTTCTGTGGAATAAATCTCTGTAGCTTTAAATTGAATGATTCAAAACATTAGACATCCATTACATGTGATGTAGGAGGGTCCCTATCAAAATTCATCTTTCCATTATATCTATCCATCATACGACATCATAATCAACTAAGCGACATGTAGGATGAGGTCATAATCATGACATCATGAATGGTTCGATATAGTCTGTCTTTAATGCTTAATAGTCCGACACGTACGAATTGTATGTCTTTACCATTTAATAAACATTCTGGTGAATATTTTGAAACTAAGTTGACTGGGCGCTGTTGCTGCCATAGGCAGCAATAGCACCCAGTCAAATTATTTTCAAAAGATTTAACAGCTTACCTGTATAGTTTTCTGGAAATTAATAGTCAAGGAGTTCAGGCATCGATCGATCCCAACACGAGCGAGGTGTGGGTGGAGCTTAGCCAGAGCTGGACAGGGCATAGCTAAAACTGAAAAAGGTCCATTGGCAGGGATTCATATCTAAAATGGCTACAATGCAGCGATCTTGAAAATCAGATTCCATGGGATAACTCATTGGAGCTTTGACCAGTGATGAATCCAATCTCTCGGTTAAGTATATGAAGGTATAATGAATTACGTCATATGTAGGCTGACATCAGAATCAAAATATGTAAGGAATGATGTAGCTAAGTCTGTCATGACATTTTAAATGTCTGTCAGTTGTACAAATTGTATGTCTTTACTATTTAATAAACTATCTGTTAAAAATTTTGAAACTAGTTTGACTTGGCGCTGTTGTTGCCTATATGTATTTGTCCAGACTTCCATAAGCAGCAACAGCCCCCAACCAAATGTGTTTCAAAGATTATCAACAGGTTAGCTGTATAGAGTTACCATGAAATTGGGATTTGGGGAATTCAGGATTCAAAGTATATAAATCAATCCCTTAAAAATGGGTGGAGATTATGCTAGATCTGGGTGGGGCATAGGTAAAAGCGGATTCATCCATTGATTCAATATTCTGGAAACCAATGGACTTTTCCACTTTTAGCTATACCCCACCCATCTCAATCTAAGCTCCACCCACACCACATCCATGTTGGGATCGATCGATTTCTGAACTCCCTGACTATCAATTTCCAAAAACCTGCGCATATGTAAGCCTATGGCAGCAACAGCGCCCAGTCAAATTAGTTTCAAAAAATTCAACAGAATGTTTATTAAATGGTAAGGACATACAATTCATACAACATGTTGGACTATTAAACGTTAAAGAAAAACTATCGAATCACTCATGATGTCATGATTTGTAAGGTCCATTGTGTCTGGTATGTTGAGGATCCATTTACAACTTTGTACAAATGCACAATCTGATATTACCACCAGGTGGACATCTTCAATAAAGAAATATAGTCATGACCAATTGTTAGCTCACCTGGCCTGAGAGGCTACCTGGGGAGCAAGGTGCCCATATTTGGGAATTTTGGGACCGGTCCGGTGTCAAAGGATGGCGTATATCAAAATGATCATTGAACAATGGAGAATACCATCTCAGTAGACATCCTTGCGGATCTGGATGTTAAAGGTTACTTTGCCTTTGAATTGTAGGTCAAGGTCATAATTGTAAAGAATCGTGTATATCTGCCTTGAAGATAAGATTTAAGCACCATTCTTTAATGCATCGTATCAACTGAATTACATAATATATATTGTTATGCTAGAATTCAATATAGGGCAATGCAATTAGCTTAGATTAAAATTAAAATTTTAATTATTGTAAAGGAAATAGATGCAATGTTTATGGAAAGTGGAAACCACACTAACACATGCTGAAGATTTTACTTTTGATGTTTGTTATACCATAGACAAATCCATATATTATCTTTGAAAATTTGCTGGCCTTGAAATGATCAAGGGATTCCACAGGCTGACGCAAAAGGCAAGCCAGTATCCAAACTCCAAATCAAAGACCGATTATAAAGAAATATATACTATGTCAGACTCGATGCGAAATTGAACTTCTAGGTAATATATTGGTGGACAGCTGGTATTTTCTGCACATTTCTGAGAAAATCATAAAATGCAACGTATTAATCACTGGGCCAATTTTAGTAAAACTTAGCTAAACCTCTTCACAGAAATCTGATTGTTAAATTTTTACAGTGGTCATCTTGTTTTGTTCGTTTGTGCCATTGGCCAATAATTGCAGGTGAGTGATACAGGCCCCTTGGGCCTCTTGTTTTAACATAAAATTGCATTGCATGGCATGGGGGATGGGATCCGTGAAAGTTTGTCCAAATACAAATCCAATATGGACACCTGGAAAACATTTGGAAATCTTATTTCTGTGAGATAACTATATGTAGCTTTGACCTTAGATCAAAACTTTTTTAACCCTTTAACACTCATATCAGCCAAAAATGGCTTCTGCATTGATAATGGAACCAGTTATTCCAGTGTTATAGTCATCTCTTGGTCTGCAAATCAAAAACATTTTCTATAAGAAAATATAAATTTTCGTGAACAAATTCGAAGACTTAAAGAGTGTGTGTGTGTGTGTGTGTGTGTGTGTGTGTGTGTGTGCATGCGTGCGTGCGTGCGCTCACTATTTTTTGAAAATTTATCACTGAAATAACTGGTTCGTGAGAACGCGGGGTCTGCAATCTCTATTTGCAATTCATGCTCATACTGTTGAGCATAATAACCCTTGGGGACCATTTATTAACACATTTTTATGGCTAAATTTGGTCAAAATAATAAAAATATGCAAATTGAAAAGTTGTCCATTTGCAGGCCACGATAGGTCTATTTTGAAAATTTATCGGTTATTGAGCCAGTTATTTCAGTGTTAAATTTTCAAAAATTGTGTTCTCTTGGCCTGCAAATTGTCATTCCTTAAGACAATTGCAAAGGCTGTTTTTGTCCAGCTTCGTCATAAAAGGGTTAATTCTCCCAGGACTAGAAGAGTGAGAGAAAGACATCCTATCATCTGAGTATGGTCTCTAAGTGCAAAAACATGTAAAAACTGAATGGATAATTCCTGGAAACCATAAAATATGCCACCAGCTTATAAGATAAGATAATAATTTTCATTTGCTGGCCTTTTTGCAGTGTGATTACTGATTGCTTGGAACTGATCATAATGCCACGATTGATGATAAGTTCGAACAGAGATTTACTAATAATTTAATTGATATTCTGAAGAATTTTAGTTTAACGCAGAAAACTTTGTTTTAAAATCAACAATCTTCAGCCATTTCAGTTTGCCAATATTAGTGGATTTGGCCGTTTAACCCTTAGCACAATGATGTCAATTTTCTATCTTTGACGGTGTCAATAACAAAGAAACCAGTGTACATTTTTGGAGAATTTTGGTGGAAGATGTTGATGTCCACGACAGCATCATCTTCCACAAAATTTGTTGAAAAATAAACACCAGTTCATGTTTTACTTTAATTTGAATATTTAAAATTTTGACATCAGTGGTACGGGTTAATTGTCAAGTTGTCCAAAAGCCAGTCTTTGCAGTCTTCTTGACTGCAGACAAATTAGCGAAGACTATCTTTTTAATTTTCCACTTGAATGACTGGTTTGATAAATGGGGCCTGCAAATGACCATTCACTAAACAAAATTTTTTTTTTTCGTTTTAAGGGTTAAGCTTAAGTGTGTGACAACGTAATAACACATAACTAGAAGTCATTATCCACACATTTTTAAAGAAAACTGGAGATTATGCATCCAGCCTGTGGTTATGTGTGTGTGGTGCTTGATTGTAATGCAACTCCTCCGAAACTGATAGATGGAATTCAACCAAATTTGATATATGAGTTACTCAACTGATTGCGGAGTGCAAGAAGCCATTTAGATTTGGATCTGTCCCTCGGGAGAGGGGTGGGTGGAGGTGGTTGGCATGTGTTTGTGGGTGGGTGGGTAGGGTGGTCGCGGTGGCGGTGTTGGGTGGTTGGGAATTGGTGGTCCAAAAAAACAAATTTGATTGTAGTATGACGCCCCTGACACTGATGGACAGAATTCTACCAAATTTTGTATGTAAGCTACCCATGTGATTGTGGAGTACTGGAGGGTGAAACTATGCATTGGGTGAAATTCAACCAAATTTGGTATGTGAGTTACCTATATGATCATAGAGTGCATGAGGACATGCCTCGAATGGTGGAGGATGGTTGTGTCAAATGGTCAAATTGATATTAATGCAACTCCGCCAAAACCATTGGATGGAATTCAAGGAAATTTGGTACGCATGGGAGTTACTCATATGAGTGCGAGAGGGCATTTTTATTTGTCTATTCCCTCATGAGCCAAATAGATTATACACAACTCAAAAACCATTGGATGGAATTCAACCAAATTTTGTATGTAAGTTAAACACATATGATTCTGGAGTGCAAGAAGACAAAGACTCCGTCATTGGTGGGCGTTGGGGGGATGGGTAGGGTAGGTGAGAAGTGGTTATGTGTGTACGTGCGAGTAAGCATGCGTGCGCGTGTGTATGTCAAATGGTCAAAGAGATGAATGTGGTGATTTGTGATGGCATGCCATCGTCCCTCCAATCAACATAGTTGATAAATGTAGAAACTTTATGACGTCATTAAGCTCCGGAGGTGGACGAAAATGTCATGGCAACAGAAAAAAACTCCAGTTCGGACTAAATATGTATCCATAGAAATTTCACAACAGGAACAGGTTGCAAGTTTTGAGCGATAGATTACCTCGCGTCCCGATGAGTAACATTTAAGCAACGATTATAGGACTTCTTAACTATCTGACTGCTGAGTTTTTGCAGACAACAAATTCCAAGGGTTATATATCTGGATCTGCTGAATATTTTAAAAACAATTTGAATGAAAGTTGTTGATGGCTAAGATTAAAAAGCTAAATTTGTATGACATGTGTGGGCTTGCTGAGTTCCCAACTGGTTTAACCCTTTAACCCTCAAATTTGTTCAAGAAAAATAAAATTTTCTCATAGATTTGCAGACAGATTATTTTTGAAAATTTATCACTCGATTAATGAGACAGTCATTGCAGTAGTAAATTACATTTAAGTCATCTACTTTGCAAATGTAAATTTTTCAAGCCCACTTTAGAAACTGAGTTTGGCGTGCTTGAGTGCTAAAGGGATAATATATTGGTATTATTATGATCTATTTCAAAGGTATATGCTTGGACTCGGGGGAATTCCCTCTGCATTACAGTTCATAGGATTCATGTTTATGCCCGAATCACCACGCTGGTTAATTATACAAGCACGAGAAACTGACGCGAGAATGGCACTACTAAAAATGCGTGGAGGTGCGGATATCGACGACGAATATGAATCCATAAGAACTAACTGTCAGGCCATGGAACATGATGAACAATCGCGAGGTAAGAGGTGCTGGCTGGTAATTCCAGCGGGATTTTCACGCGGATATTGGCAAGAATATTAATATGGTTGTCACCAATGCAGTCATGGCAGTTAGTTTTTGCACAAGGTTTGGTGACGAGGATCATGTTTTGTGAGGGATCTGTACAAATAGCAATTCCGGTTTGCTTGAGTTCCTAACAAATGCTGATATTAAGTACTTGTGCATCTAATAACAACTTTATTCTGAAGAGTTATTGCATGTTATTTTAGTGTCAAATCTACGGTGTTAAGTAAAGAATATTGCCATACCACTCTGATTGAGCTTTACTCATGTCGCCATAGCGTAATAGAATGATCCATTTCTAGCTATGCCCCACCCATTTCTAGCTATGCCCCGCCCATTTCTATTTATGCCCCACCAATTTCTAGCTATGCCCCGCCCACTTTTTAGACATGGTTGTAATCAATTTATATACTTTGAATCCTGAAGTACCAGAATCCCTATTTCACGGTGACCTTACAGGTAAGCTGTTATTTATTTGGAAACTAATTTGACTGCCTATGGCAGTAACAGCTCGCAGTCAAATTAGTTTCAAAATATTCAACAGAATATTTAGTAAATTGTGAATCTATCAGTGATATAAACTTTATATACTAGTGATAGACTTTTCAATGTTTTTACGGAGCTATACATCTAAAACTGACTCAGACTCTAAAACTGATTCCGACTTTAACACACTTCAAATTGGTTTTGATTTTAAAAACGGTTTATGATTCTAATGTTATGATTCTAATGTTATGATTCTAATGTTATGATTCTAATGTTATGATTCTTATGCTGTTCTTACTCAGAAACTTGTTCATACTCTAAAGTGCTAAATACACACACCGTAACCTTTTAACACTGATATCAGCAAAAAACAGCTGCAGTGGTTTTGAGAAATGTCCATTTGCAGATCAAAGGAAGACTATTTTTGAAAATTTACCACTGGAATGACTGGCTCGATAACTGAGCCAGTCATTCCAATTTGCTTTTTGAAAATTGAAATTTTCTTGAACAAATTCGAAGGTTAAAGGGTTAAAACAGACTATGCAATAGTAAATTTGTACCTACTATCTCTAACAGATATTTTTAAAGCTTTATGAATTTGATGATATGTGCTGAACATCTAATATGTTATTCACTATATATCATACACTCTGTTCATACACGCTTCTGTGGATAAACACTGTTCAGTGGTGAACATTATTTGAATATTTCCTCCTCATGTGGATCAAGTTTTTACTTAACCACATTCTGAGGCACTTGCTTGAAAAACAATCTAATCTAATGAGGCTAAAAAACATGTGTTTGAAAAAACAATTGTCTAATGAGGCTAAAAACATGTGCTTGAAAAAACAATCTGTCTAATGCGGCTCAAAAACATGTGCTTGAAAAACAATCTGTCTAATGAGGCTCAAAACATGTTTGAAAAACAATCTGTCTAATGAGGCTCAAAACATGTGCTTGAAAAACAATCTGTCTAATGGGGTTAAAAACATGTGCTTGAGAAACAATCTGTCTAATGAGGCTAAAAACATGTGTTTGAAAAACAATCTGTCTAATGAGGCTAAAAATATATGCTTGAAAAACAATCTGTCTAATGGGGTTAAAAACATGTGCTTGAAAAACAATCTGTCTAATGAGGCTAAAAACATGTGTTTGAAAAACATCTGTCTAATGAGGCTAAAAATATGTGCTTGAAAAACAATCTGTCTAATGGGGTTAAAAACATGTGCTTGAAAAACAATCTGTCTAATGAGGCTAAAAACATGTGTTTGAAAAACATCTGTCTAATGAGGCTAAAAATATGTGCTTGAAAAACAATCTGTCTAATGGGGTTAAAAACATGTGCTTGAAAAACAATCTGTCTAATGAGGCTAAAAACATGTGTTTGAAAAACATCTGTCTAATGAGGCTAAAAATATGTGCTTGAAAAACAATCTGTCTAATGGGGTTAAAAACATGTGCTTGAAAAACAATCTGTCTAATGAGGCTAAAAACATGTGTTTGAAAAACATCTGTCTAATGAGGCTAAAAATATGTGCTTGAAAAACAATCTGTCTAATGAGGCTCAAAAACATGGGCTTAAAAACAATGTATCTAATGGGTCTAAAAGAGTTCTTTGAAAACAACTTATCTACTGTACCATAGCCCAAAGATAGTGCCTCTATATGACAGGCTGTTGAATAGCAGATCATCTTATTGAATGTACATAACGAAATGCATGCACACACACACACACACATGCGTGTACACACCTGCACATTCACACACGTGCACACGCATGCAGACACACATGAAATGTCATCTAGGGCAACGGCTGCATCAAGTGTTTGTTTGAGCCAAACGCTTTTGCAAAAACAACCTTTCCAGAACCGCTTAGTGGATCAGACCAAAGTTTGGGTGATATGATTAGGCACAAAGGGCCTTATGAAGTTAACTCTTTCACTGACAAATTCCCCCATATCTCAATACAAACAAACAGGAAAGCTGCTGAATATATTGAAATTAATATGACTGGAAGCCATTGCTGCCTTGGGCAACAATGGCTTCCAGTCGTATTAATTTCGAAAGATTCAACAGAATATGTTATAAATCGTAAATAATTTACTTTTTCAAGGATTTGTCATTTAAAGGGTTAATACCAGCACAGATGAGATATCTATTCCCTGTGCTCATCAATGAGAAGTCACAGTAATACTTTCCGGCTCAGCATTGACGAAGAAAATCTAAAATTCTGTTTGAGTGAACAAGTCAGGCCAAGCAAAACAATTTCTGACAATTTTACCATTGAAATGACTGGCTTGGTTATCGAACTGGAGAAATTGCAGCGGTAAATTAAAAAAAAGTATTCTTGTCTTGTTCTGCTAATTATGTATATATTTCTCATGAACACTACTAAGGGAATGTTTGGTCGACTACACTTTCATCATTGAAATCTCGGCTATATTTCACCTTCAAAGCTAACATTTCTGACATCATTAAAGATGATCTGATGAAGCATATTTATACGTGAATTATGAATATCTGTCAAATCAATAAAATTGAATCCTTTAATGGGCAAGCCTGCAAAAAATGATGCTTGAAGTTGTCATGCGGAATGTCCATTTGCAGGCTGAGAGAAGACTTTGAAAATTTACCACTGAAATGACTGACTCAATAAACAAGCCAGTCGAGTGGGAAATTTTCTAAAATATTCTCTTGACACGCAAATGTACATTGAATAAGCATAGATTTTAATCTACTTGACAAATGCTCAGCATTAAATGGCTTAAAGAGACTATCTTTGATATATTTTGTAATTACATCATAAATAATTTGCCATAATTATCTGGTATGAATTAATCGATGAAAGAGATTTGAAAGAAAATTGTCAATATAATAATCTGTTCTTACAACCAACTCTGCGCATACGCGTATGTGAGTGAGCAAGCATGCATATATGTTTATACAGCAAAGACAGCTTTGACAAACTTATGGTGAGGGTGTGGAGGGAAGATGAAGGTTTCCTATCCAAACAGGTTAAATCTTTTCGGCTTGGTGGTGTGGATCCTCTGAATTGGAGAAATGGACTGCATCCAATTTATGGTCCTGGAGAGATGGACTGCATCCAATTTATGGTCCTTTCTCGGGACTTGTATGATGGAGTAGGAGATGTTTTCTCATGTGCAGCCAGTACTTGGTGACATGGGTGTCTTTCTTGCAGCTAATGTTTATGAAGTGCTCCTGTAGATGCTTTGGAATTATGTCCATGGTTTCATCAAGATGGGGTTTCTTTGCTGAGAGTAGAAGTGATTAAGTAGATTAAATTGCGTGTTATGTAATTGTCGATAATTTGCTGCCTGTGGTGGAACAACTGAAATCCCTAGTTTTTTATACACCCGCAAAAGCAGGGTCGTATTATGTGATGGTGCTCGCCGTCCGTCTGTCTGTCCGGCCATGCATCCGTCTGTCTAATTTCTTGTCCGGACGAGATCTGAAAGAGTTTTGAACCTACACTAGAAACTTTTTTCCACCAGATGTGTTAGGGATAGACGAAGTGCAATGATTTCGTTTCGCCAAAATCCACCCATATTTAGCCGAGTTATCGTCCCTGAAAAGCTAAAACTCGTCAAAATATTTTTGTCCATGCCATATCTTGAAGAGTTTTGAACCTAAACTCACATTTAATTTTTCAGCAGATGTGTTAGGGATAGACGAAGTGTCATGATTTCGTTTCGACAAAAGCTGCCCATATTCGCCAGAGTTATCTCCTTTGAAAAGCTAAAATTTGTCAAAATTTTCTTGTCCGGTCCAGATCCCGAAGAGTTTTGAACCTACACTCACCATTTTTTGTTCAGCAGATGTTTTAGGGATATACGAAGTGGCATAAATTCACTTCGGCAAAATCCCCCCATATTTGGCAGCGTTATCGTCCTTGAAAGATTAAAATTCATCAAAATTGTCTTGTAATTGTAATGATCAATGCAGCTGTGAAGACTTTCAAGATTTTTAGTGATTTTTTTGCCATGAATTCCAAATGTGTACCTAATAGAAGTCGCCTCCTCCCTCCCCCCCCCCCCCCTCCCCTCCCCCCTTTCTCAGGGAATTATCAAAGACAAACTGTTCACATTTAGCATTCCTCAAACAAGTATGCCAACAGGCATATGTTGAGTTTGACTAAAATGACCCAGATGTATATACTGGTCTGGCATTTTGTTAGCTTATTAAAATACTTATCACTCAATTCACTGTTTGCTATAAGTCACCTGACTTAGATATCTCAGAAAATTTTAACCTATTCATTCGCATGGCATATGGGTTCCCTAGTAAATAAGGTTAGCAGAGATACATCCCTCCATTGGGTATTTTTGATAGTATCTCTTTAACTCTAAAGCAGACATTGCTCTAGGGAACCGGTTCCTCTATTCCTATAGAGTACATATAAATGAGTCTATGAGCATGCACACTTATGCTACTATGCATGCGACTGAGTCCAAGCCTTCATTAATTAATTCCAGAAAATTTAATAATGATTTGCAATTTAACAACGCGGGGTGGCCGAGGTGGGCCACAGTGAATTGAGTGGTAAATACTTTAGTAAGCTAACAAAACGCCAGACCAGTATTTACGTCTGGGTCGTTTTGTAACGCAACAAAAATACTAAGCCACCCAATTCACTGTTTGCTAAAACATGAATTGGTCAGAGCCCAAATACTACGTGGGTTGGTAAATTGCAAATCAGGAATGAAAGGTTAATCACCAAAAATACTAAAATCAACTAAATCGCTGAAGTGATGAAAGAGCACGAACAAACAAATGTTCTAAACAATACACACTCAAATAATGATAATTAGAAAATCTCAGCAAAGAGAATTTAAAAACAGATGCGGGATGGTGAAGAAGATGGCTGACTAAAGAATCTAGGCAATTGAGCCTAGGTTTGAGTGGCGAAACTAGAAATGTCAGATTGTGAATTGAATCTGATCTTTCATATAAAAATAATGTAGAATCTGACATTTATACTGCAACTTACATAATGTCGTCCACTGATAGATCTGTATAGAATGTGAAGGAGAAGGCCATACCACGAACGTCATGTGCCTTAACACTTACTGTGTGTCTCCTGGAGATACATTCTAGTGTCAATTAATGGTGTCTGTAATCCAGTTGATGAGATGCGCGCTTACTAAACAAATTTGCATAAGTAATCTGAATGGTGTTTCAAAAAGATCTTTTAAATTGGGTATAGTTTTCGGAAAGGATTGAAAACAATTAAACAGTTTTTATATATATAAGATCGCTTCAAGGGCAAAGAATGTAGCCAGATCTCCTACCACCTAGAAAAGATCATTTACAAAAAGAATATGAATATCAGAACGCCATCTAACAAACGTGGCAGCTAGTAGAAAAAGAATGATTTCAGAGTTATACAATTAAACAGATGGACCTAAGACATGAGTTAATAGAGGAATTTATTATAGGCATTGGTCTTTGCACTATACACTAAAAATACCTGTACCATGGACAAATGATGTAAATAATTAATAACTCTCGAACCGGTTTCTAGAAAATAAAGAAGGATAGATGCTAGTGAAAACGATAACACCAACCCAGTATACAGAGATTTGTCATAAAAAATATCCTATGAATCTATGACTTGATGATGGGATGCAAAATCGGGCGTGATAATGTGTTGTTCTTACAACCATTTGAAAACCTTAAATATACTGTGGTAAATTCTCCTGTAACAGATAAATTTGAATTGATTAATAATACTAAATAAAGTTCAGACAAAAAAAAAAATTTCTGAAAAACAGCTCTTTTGGAAAATACCAAATATACATATTGAAGATTTGTGGAATGATGAAATGAAAGCTGCTGTTAAACGAGATAGAAAATCCGCAAAATTGGGAAGTCTCTGGATTTCCACAAAGAGGACTACGAGATCCACTGAATAACTCTCATTGGGCTAAGCAGAAGTGATTAAGGGAATAATACATTCCGCTGACAAACGTTCTTAAGGACAATTGCACTAGAAACCGCTGACAAAAGTACTTAAAGACAATTGGCACTAAAAAGTTAAATTGAAGATATTTAAACAAAATGTGATATCTAGGACTGGGCCAGAGCATCTACCGCCAGAGCCTAGCCTGGAGGAAGAATATGAACATCAGATCTGGACGCTATACTGAGTAGAAACCTAATGGGATGTAATAAATGAGCTACAAGGAAAATCATTCTACCTGGAATGTGAGATACTGATAGGTTTCCTGACATCTCCACCGCAGGAGGAGGAGGAGGACCAAGACTCCATGCAAAATATGATAACCTCACCCGCCCTGCTTATTGATGAAAGTCACCACTATAGAAATGACTGCATGAGCAGATAGGTGGCTTGTGAAAGAGACAATATCTCTTCTTCTTCTTCTTCTTCTTCTTCTTCTTCTTTTCGATCGCTGGTATCACACTTGGAGAGCCGTTCTCAAGATGGAATCTGTGGTTTTCTGCAGTTCTTCCACAGGCCCATACAGTTTTTCAAGAAAAGAGGTTGACAAAGGCCAGATCTCTTCTCTCAGCAGCTGATACGTACTGCAATATTGAAGTATGTGCTCTGTGGTCTGTTCTGCTTCTCCACAAGGACAAGCGGGCGATGTCGTAAGGTGGAACCGCCTGTACATGTGTTGGTTTAGTCTGTTATGTCCAGTTCTGAGACGAAAAATTGTCACTTGCTCTGGCCTTGAGAGATGATGGTAGGCATCTTCTGATTGAGGTGTTCTATAGAGTGACTTGATGATAGTCTTCATCTCTGTATGAGTAACCATGTTTTGTGTCTGATTTTCTTCTGCACCCACCCTATCTCTTCGATATTCCAGAGTATTGAAGAGGGAATAAGACTACTTTATCTGATTCCATAGACACAAGAACAAGAGGAAATTCTGTAGCGATCCCCTCCCCCAAACTGTTAGTAGAAAGGATCAAAGGAAGGATTTGTCCGAAGACTATGGGTTCAAACATATGATGAATTTAAACGAGACTCGTAAAGGATATGGCTGAAGAATCTTCGAACTGGCCATGAGACTGAAGAAACTGAGGAAGAGGCGTAAACCCTAGAAGATAAATGTGAAGATGTATAAAGGTGAACTAGAGCATAAAAAATTAGGACACTAGGCATAGTTGGGTGTACACAAGGTTTCGAAGGATGAGGATAATTTAATGGTTCAGGCATTGCGCTAAAAACAACTAATAAAGAATAAAAAAATAAAAAATAAGAGCCCCTGAGATAGGGCATTTAAATTGTCAAACATAATTTAGAAACATAAACAATACCAGCAAAACAAGAGAAGTGAATTGATTTGGCATACATAAACCAAAAGTTTATTTATAATCAATTGCTATGCCATAAATACTGAGAGTTATAATGTAGGTAATAATTCTGAGCACAGGACAATTAGGCTGTATGCTCATCTTTTCTTCGTTTATCTCCATGACTGTGCCATCACTTTTGGTCATGGGTTGTGTGTACGGTGTAGTCATGCATTGCCTCTTGACTATGCCAAAGCCTACATAAACCATTTTAAAATGTTTTAAGAGATGGTATGGAAACAACATGTTCAGACAAACATTTCACAGTTTACACACCCCTTAGAGAGAAAATATTTCTAACTAGGTTAGTTCTCCCCCTCTTCTGGTAGACTTTCAGATGATTTCCACGAGTAATAGTCCATTTGCAAGCAGAATGTTATATTTGACTATAATAATTAATCGATTGAGAGCCGATAGAATGATCCATCATAGCCTGGGTACGTGCTCTATATATCTAATTTCACCCAAGTTAAGTACCCGCAGAAAGAATTTCCAAAATGATGAGAGGTTAGATTATACATTAAGTAGGGAAAAACCCCATCTTAGGGCTAATAAAAGTGGCTGATAGTCAAGAACTTTCCTGATCCAAAGGCTATGCTTGCTACTAAAACACTGAGATCAACACACATCTCTGATATAGTAAAACTTGGTCATCAAAGTTTGTAGCGTTTACTATCAAAATATTAACCATTTAACTCTCGAAGTTATTAGTCATAAGTTGCAACTGAAATAAGTTGAATCTGAATGAGTACCAGCAAATATGGGAGTGGCGTATTTACTTATAAATCCATAAATAGGTCGCACATTTATGCTCAATTTACACGTTCTAAAAAACTTGCGCGCACTATATACAAGGATAAAACTTATTTTCCTCTGAATTTTTAAACATCTTAGCGTCTGAAGATACCACGAAAAAAACCCTGCACAAATCTTGTCACCTCACGGCTATGCTTAATGTGTACCTCAAAACATCATTCGCAGAAGTGAAATTATTAAATTGAACAGCCTAAATATTGCGTATCCTTTAATAAAGATTGTTTTTTCCATCAAAATTAATCCTAACTTGACATAAATGTCGTCTTTATAATATATAAATCAGAATCACGTGATAATCACATGATATATAAATCACGTAATATTATCTGACCAGATCAGGTTAAAGCAAATTTTAATGAGGTATCTTAAGCAAGTACTCGGATATAGTTATCCTGGAATCGGAAATTCGGCAATGAGATCTAAGCTTCTCATCAGCGGCTCCAAACGGAGATTTACTTTGCCACTGGCTGGCTCGCTAACATTAGACGCGGGCTACCCAGTTTAATTATCGGGCGTTCATGCAATTTTTCTAGAACATCGCATTACGTTTTAGATCATTTTATGTTGGTCACTCACATTACAATATAACCAGTAATATATATGATAAATTTTATCGCTAGATTTAGAAATCAAGTGAACGCAAGTTTCTCGCTAGATTTACAAATCAAGTGAACCTGATTATGATAATCTGACACAGGCTTAATAGCCTATCTAACAAAAGACGGTTATGTGATTACGAGGATTCAAATCAGTATCGTAATTTTGAACATCCGGGCATTCCGAGATCGTTCGACATTTGCCAATTTATGACACACTAAAGAGGATATCCCATAGCAACGCAATGTTTACATCTTTCATGAAACTAAGGGCATAAAAAAAACCTTGTGTTGAATAACCCTGCCCGGTATTTGAAAACATAAAATCTCGAGTAATTTTTATAAGATATTAAATAAAAGGTAAAAAGGTGTTCATCCGGTCCACCACGCCTGTTTGCACCACTGTCACATTCTTAGTAGATCCAATAACTTCCCAACCAGTATATTACATAGTTATGTAGGATACCTTATGTAGGATTCAATCCAAACCGGTATGTAGTATACCGTATGTATGAAAGAATGACGCTCGGAAATACGTACCTAGTCAAAACTAATTGATCCACTAACTTCCCAACCGGTATGTTACATATTGAAGATTTCTGATGTCTTCTGATTCTATTTAATTGTGATCACTTCGACTTCGGTAAGGCCTGTATGTGTGGTTGCTGCGACAACCGGTCTTACCGACGACGAAAGTGATGGATACCAGCTCGCCTCGTTTATAGATGAAGGTAACAATATTTCTGTCTGTATCCGGGCCTGATCTGACTATTCTAATTGAAGATAATGGTAAGCTACGGTGGTCTTCCGTAGATGCCAGAGTAACCGCTATAGAAAACACGAACTCGTGCCTTGAGGTAAAGTATCAAGGTGATGGCTTTATTCTCTTAATTCTAACTATACAATAATATACTTTGAGCTAAAGTGACTTATACTGTCACAACAGAAGCTACGATAAACTTATTTATTTGATTCAGTTTTCCTACTTACAACGATTTAAGAATTCACTTCAACGTTTTCCTAACTGACTAGCATTACTCTCAGTCGCTCTGATCTGCTATGCTATTCAATTAACTCTTGCCTACTGAAAATACATTCAGCAAGAATTTTGTACGAGGCACGAGGCGGAACGGACTCCCGCTTAAAAGTTAAAGTCCCCCTTTTATACTATTTCAGTTCCTATACTCCCTCCATCTTGGTTTCGCACCGCCGGAGGCTGCTCTGATTCTCATTGGATTATGACATCATTTTGATCAATCAAAACCCCGACCCTCCCTCCCCGGGAGGATGCTTTCTTCCTAGCACTTGCGGTTTGGCTGGTTCTTGAGTAATGGGATCTGTCGTTCCCCTAACTTTATTTTAGAATTCCATCTGCTTCCCATGACAGAATGACGGATGCTTGTTTGATAGCAAGCTTCGATTTGTGTATCTCCCATGTCAGAATGACGGATGCTTGTTTCGTAGCAAGTTCCGATTTGTGTATCTTACGCCTCTACAATTAATACATTTTTGATCGTAACTTTCGATTGCGTACCTACCGCCTACAGGACGCTACAATGTCCATGTCATGTGCATTACCTATTGGCCGACAACCTGTGGAATGCTACAGTTAATTGGCACACGAGTTCCCATGCTTCTGTGAGAACACAGACCACTATGTAACTAACTAAGTCCGTTTGTCATATCTAATCCCTTGGTCGATTCCAACCTGGTGCTAACCATCATGATTCATACTCGATTCAGTTTCAAAGCTGCACCGCGCAGTGCTGATAATATATAATTTCCTAACATTACATAGACCCTATTTATTAAAGAGAACTGATGTTTGTGTGTGGAACGATAATAATCGTACACAGCAACGTTTATCTCAATACTTAAACAGCCGGATGGAATGCACTTAGCGAGATTAACCCATTCAAATTGAAGGACGAAACCAGTGAATCGATTAACCCTCAATAATTAGTTGTGGTAGTAAAACTTGATAATGACCTGAGTGAAAGTTGTTGCTGTCTTGGTGCTAAGTCGTTTATGAGCAATAATCTCTTTGCAGTAACATAAATGACTGCAGCAACAAACATCAATGAGTTTGATCATGGCAGTATGCAAGTTGTACGAATATTGAATCGTTGTAGACGGGAAGAGAATGTTAACCCTACGTTAACCCTCGATGGCGTAACTTGTTGCGCATTGCTTTTACCGCTGTGAATGGTAATAGCATCCAGCCAGGAGAAGGGAAGATATATGGATGATGATCAGTGCTAGTAATGTATCTAAACATAGCCGCTGATCGGTGCATCTTAATATACATGGTGACATAGTCTATTAGCTCACCTGGTATTCACATATGAATTTCACTCGGGATTTACTCGTACATACAAGATGTCCAGCGGGGTCATGACTTCCCACAAGACAATCCCATATCTACACATTCCCCTCAACCGAAGTTAATTAGCCGTCTCTTAAGGCCTAAAGAGAGTGATAATTAACTCGTTGTGCATCATCAACAACCTAAACCACGCCCTACCAGAGTCCTCCAGACTATGTCATACATCTGACTACATCATATCTTAAATCCAACAATGTTAACTAAACATGTCCGGGTAACGGAATATCATGCGCAATTGACCGTCCCCGGAAACATAGGAAAACAGCATAATCCTATACAAAGTATGACTTGTCCGGGTAATGGAATATCATGCGCAATTGACCATCCCCGGAAACACATTAATAGCATCATTAATGCCCTTGTAATTCAAGGTGCAGCAATTAACAATATAGCCCTATACACAGTAAATACAATGAAGTCAGTACATAATAACCTTAATCCTACAGTGCAAATAATCATTACTGGTCATACAATAGTTCCTATATCAAGTAATAAAATAATCACCAAATAGTGTTCCAGTAACAGCATATAAAGTTCATACCAAAATGTCACGTTGATGATATCTCCATATAGTCCATGTTTGCGTTAGGATTGTCAACGTTAACGTATCCTGCCATCTCAATCCAGTCGGTAGCCGTCGGGTCGATCTCAGTCCGTGCAGTGGTATTAGGCGATGACCCGGCTACCATACTCAGCGGCTCTGGTAGTGCTGCAGGTCTCTGGGGCTGCTGGGCCTGAACCTGTGGCACACAGATACGAATATTGGCATGATTGTTATCACTGCTATGGGCCGCACGTGGCTTGCAACTTATCCATGACCACATGCGTGACAATACGCCACATTTATATAATATAATCACTATAATAAGCACAACGATGAAGGAGCCAGCCGAATACAACACAAAAGAGCGTACCCCAATGCCATCGACCATCACTGGGTCGATCGCGGATAATAGTGCTAGCGGCACATACTTAGATCTTAGTAAATGGTTCCATGGTTGCATTTTCAAATGATTCACAATCATGGACTGGTTAAGAACTCCGGTCACATCCAAATGGGGCATCTCAATGGCTAGGCTAACCTGAGCGTACATCCGACTGTAAGACGCAACAGGCTCGAATCGCCAGCCCTTCCCGCTATAACCACATTCGCCAGACATTAATGCATACACTCCATTACTCACCACACACCGGTCGGTCAGTCGTCCGTCGCAGTGTATATCCATTGTTTCACGAAACGTTTGCAACACTACGCCTATCTTCTTATCGGCAAACAATTTGCTAGATGTTTCATTTGATTCAGAGAGCTGAATATTACAAGCACTGTCGGTCGTATTGGTTAACAGGCTTACAATGCATGGAACGTGGGTCTTGTGACCCGTAGTGGACCATGACACACCCGGGGCTCCTCCCCACGACATTCGGATGGCGTGAAGTACCATCCAGTCTTGGTGTCAAGACCGATGCTGGTCCGCGCGATCAGTACTTGCATGTAGTATCCCCTCGCAATTAGCGGTTCCGGCCACGCATGCAACCTGTATTCGATATATTCGCCCCCGTCGATTAGCGGTAATGTCGCTACGTAATGGAGTCGTGAGTCGTCTTTCCATAACGGATACACGACCACGTTGCGGTAGTACCACTGATATGGACGTATCAGTTGATTTCCTACACTAACTTGTTTGGCCACGGAATTGAGGTCAGCAGGACTGAATAATTCTTCCGTTAATCTACCTAACTCTAGGGATGCCGTTTGTCTATGAAACTGTGCTGCTGCCTTCTGGTAGCTATACACCACACTTTCGGCAGAGTCAACGAAGTGTCCAAGCCGCACTAATGCATATAAGTCGGCTTGTCGGGCGGCGTGCACCTTAAACATATCGCTCACATTTCTAGTTAATTCCACTAGGCCAGCGGTAATTTCGTTGATACGGTCAACGTTGGTGTTGATCCCTATGAATGCTAGTTTCACATGGGACGCCAGTTTGTTGGAGAAATGTACCAAACGATTCACGTTCTTCATAGCGACTTTGACTACCTCTTTAATTGCATCTATATCACTAGAGGTAGCGGTACCGAATAGAGATGAGGCTATGTCCCCGACAAAGTCAAATAAGCCATGTTTGCGTCGTATACTATCCCTGCTCACCATAGTTTGTTGTGTCCTAACCGCGATCTTCTTAATATTGTTAACACGATGTTGTAAACCGAAAATGTCTTGATAGCTCAATGCAGTCTTTCGACCGATGTTCGCCATAAGAACACGAAACTGCGCTAACCGTTTAAGAAATTGGGCAGGTAAATAAGGGTGGTCAATAGACACCACTACAGTCCATTCAGCTCGGATAATGGATATATCCTCGGGTTTAGTTATCATTACCCGGTTCGGTAATCTATGTACACTAGACGCTTTACATAATCAATTTACTAAACTCACTATAGCTATCACTACACCTAATCGTAAAATATACATGATTCCACGTGCAGTGATGCTTACTGGTACTAATTATAGACAGAAGGATAATTAGCGGCGGTTACGTCGCCTTATAACTGCCTCTATACGACTAATGAAGTCATCGTACAGGGCGTGGCCGAACGCGCCAATCCTGAGCCGCTTGCTGTCAAACTCGACTTCCGGCACATGACTGTGCTTGCGCATAAGGTAACGAGGCGCTGGCAGCATTTCCATTGGTTCAGGCACACTCTCGGGTACCTCCTCCGAGCTGTCCATCACCACTGATGGAGGAGTCACGTGAGTTTCCATCGGTGACTCATGGTTTCAAGTCTCACTCGTACCAGGTTGACTGATGTTATTATCAACCATCCTACCCCTCTTGCTCACCCCTGGCTCGTTATCAGAAGCTGGTCGCTTCCTACGAGTTCTCTTACCAAGGGTTGCCTTAGGGTCGGATTCTGGCCCATCTTCGGACCTTGGGAGCATCCGCACCCTTGGATGATGGCTATCTCTTGTACCCTTCGCAGGGTTATGAACAGGGCGTGGCCGTACCTCATCCCAGCACATTTCTGAGTCGACTACGCGTAACTTAGATATATTCAGCACGCGCATCTTCTCAGACCTTTGATGCCGGACGTGAGCCACTGGCCCATTGATCTTAAAGATCTCATATTCGGGGTCACTATGAGAGGTCAACTTCATGCGTTCCTCCGCCTTTACGACCACCGAATCACCCACCTTAAATACACCTGCGTTTGCACGCTTGTCAATCTGCTCACGGTGGACCTCACGAGACCTAGCCGTTTCCATACGAGCACGCTGTAGGGCATTGTTAAGACAGGTCAGTCTTTCACCCAGATCCTGCGACGGTTCTACTGGAATAGCAAACGGCAGTCTCGCCCGTCGACCGTATGTCAGATAAAATGGCGTATATCCTGTCGTGGAATGACGAGTACTGCGATATGCGGTTAATGCCGCACCCAATTCATCCTCCCACGTACGAGAAGCATTGTTAACCCCTTTCTGGATTAAGTCCTTAAGGGTCCGATTGAACCTCTCGGTACGCCCATTGGTTTGTGGGTGGTAGGGGTTCGATCTTCTGTGGTCGATCCCATGTTCTCTAAACCGCTCTTCTAGCGATTTAGAACAAAATTCCTTCCCTTGATCCGTTATCACGATCTCAGGGACACCATGACGAGCGACGTACTCGTTGAAGAACTTGTCTTCAACATTTTAAGACGTCTTGGCCGGAATCGGATATGCCTCAGCGCACACAGAACAGTGATCGATCATCGTCATGATATACACATTACCTTTACTCGACTCCAACAGTGGACCTATCAAATCCATGCCGGCTATCTGACTCGGATAATTGGCCATGGGCATTTCACTGTACCGCGGTCGAGTAGTGACAGGTCGGTTGACCTGGCACGTCGTACACGTCTCTAGCATATGTATCACGTCTTTCCTCAAAGACATCCACACAAACAAGTCTCTTACCATACCAATGGTCTTTTTCAGACCTTGGTGACCAGCTCGTTCATGAGCTTTCCGGAGCACTTTCTCACGGAACAGGGTAGGTAAGACAATTCGGGGGTATTCAGCGTCCAACGCTGAAGGTGCAATTAACGAATATAAAATACCGTTCTTGACCATATACTCCTCCGGGGTGTTCTTGAACAACTCCGGGTATTCCCTGGTCTGCTCGGCACACAACTCGTCGTAGGGAATGTCGAATACCTCGAGAGGGACATGCGGCAATGCACCCTCATCTACATCCGGTATGACAAAATCAGCTGTGTCTAAGGTGGCGATCTCCACTGGACGACTCAACCTGGACAACATGTCCGCTCGAATATTCTTCGAGCCTTGGATGTACTCAATCTTACATCCGTACTCGTCAATCAGCACCGCCCAGCGCTGCACTTTCGTGTTCTTAACTTCTCCCACAAACAAACTCTTTAGGGGTTTGTGGTCAGTATACACGGTGAACTGCGCACCAAATAGATAAGGTCTAAGCTTCTTTAACGCATATATCACTGCATAAGCTTCCTTTTCTATTACGGGCCAGTTTAGCTGACTGTCCTTCAGGGTCGAGCTTACGTACTGTATCACTCCTTCTATACCCTTATCATCTATCTGTACCAATATCGCACCTATCGCATAGCTGGATGCATCAGTATAAAGCTTATATGGAGCATTTAAATTCGGATAGGCGAGAACCGTCTCACTACACAGCAAGTTTTGTAATTTCTTAAATGCTTGCTGTTCCTCCTTACCCCATTCAAAACGTTTATATTTCTTAGTCAATTCTATCAAAGGCGTAGCAATTTCGGCGTAGCTTTGCACACAAGAGCGGTAATAACCTGTAGCGCCCAGGAAACTTCTCACCTCTCCCACGTCGCGGGGCGATGACATTTCCTTTGACCTTTTGTACCTGAGGAGCCACTCCTTGTGCAGAAATGCGATATCCTAACAAGTCCACAGACCCACGGGCAAACTCGCATTTCTTTTTCTTAACCTGCAAATTGTATTTCTGAATCCTTCGCATAACCTTACGCAAATGCTGTGCATGCTCAGCCGGATTTCTCGAATATACGACTACATCATCAACAAAAACATGCAAATATTTTCCCACAAATTCTCGGAAAATATTGTTAATTGCCCTCTGAAATACGGCACCTGAGTTGCAAAAACCAAACGGCATCCGAACAAAGTAGAACAAACCTTCGCTACAAACGAACGCTGTTTTCTCTATGTCTTGGCTGTCCATCGGTATCTGCCAATAGCCAGACTTCAAGTCCATAGTCGAAAATATCATTGCGCCGCGCATCGAGTAAACAATATCAGTTATATTCGGTAATGGATAACTGTCTTTGCGACATATAGAATTCAACTTCCTGTAGTCAACACAAAATCTCGTGTCCCTGTCCTTCTTGGACACTAATGTAATGGGCGACGCCCAGGGTGACGATGACGGTCTTATGACGCCCGCTGCCAGCATTTCAGCCACTTGATTCTTGACTATATATTGCTTGGCAAGCGGTAGACGGTAGGCTTTCTGCCTTATAGGAAACGCATCTCCTGTTGGTACCGTACACTTCACTTTGGGGACCAATCCTAAGGTGTTTGGACGAGCTGTATCAAAGTTATCCGCAAAGTCCTCAAGCACTGTCGATAGCTTTATATCCGGTCGTTTCTTTACAACTCCCATACACATAATTCGTCTGTTCCCTATAGGGATATTCAAAGGGATATACCTGGCCAAACCATACTACTACTTTGGCCTGATAGTCAATCTTTGCATTTCCCAAGTGCAAAGCGTCCACCCCAAGCAAACATTCATGCCTCATTCTCGCTACTACCGTACTCGGAATAGGACGGGCGTTACTTAATTTTACCTGGGTCTCCCCCAAAAGTTTTATTGGGGAACCATTTACTGCCAAGAGCGTCTTCGCCCTTTTTAATGGCCTAGCATTCAACATGCTATGCCATATATCCTTGCGAATCAAGGATGTGCTAGCACCAGTATCCACTAAGGCATGCAGGTACTTACCCTGATCCGATGGACCATTTTTATCCAATCTTAGACGGATTAGAAACCGCTCGGTCGGTATGCTTACCAACGGTCTCCTCCGTCCTTGTTTAACGAAGGGCTCCTTCATCCACTAACAACCTCTGCGTAACTGTCTTGATGGGCGTGCTCATCTCCCGGAATCGTCGGTTGAAGGTTATGACCGTCTCGTTCCTGCGCTGTCGTACGTCCTCTAGATCGTACTTAATGCGTTCGCCCTCGTTGGCCGATACGAAGTTCACGGTGATGTATTCATAGAACTCGTCGAACGCGACGTCTTCTCGGACTTTGCCTATCAAGAACCCGTCAATGGCTCTTGATAGCTGGCCGCGTGCCGCTCGGGTGATGACGTAGGCTGGTATGCCCTCTAGTCTCCCCTCGTTTGCGACCCACGCTCTTCGTGTTTCATCCAAAAATGTTCGTACCTCCTCCGGTACCACTCCGTCGCAGGGCTGAATGCGGTAAATCGTGTCCCTGATCTCTCGGCGGTATACCCGCTCGGCCTCCCGACGGTTGCTGCTGTCGACGATGGCCCCCACCATCGCTATGCCCATCGTTTGCATAGCGGCGATGGTTTCCGGTTGAAGCTGGTGTGCTACTGGTACTTCTACGGGTGGCATAGTTGGGTCAGCGATTCTCTTGGGTCCCGTTGCCATGCTATCTTCACTGGTAATGTAAAGCTATGATCACTCTGCAAACGGGGTTGCTCGGGGCAAACTACCTCTGTAGTTATCTTCACGGCAGCACCCGCGCAACACTCACGATGCCGTATGATACGGGTGCTCTCTGACAACTTTGCAGCGTTTATGAATTCTTGTACTCGGTCCCCCAGGTCCTCTAGTATTACTACGCCTGGCCGGTCTGCTTGGGCCATATGCTACGTACTCACTGTGTTCGGTTCCTTAAGATTTCTGATGTCTTCTGATTCTATTTAATTGTGATCACTTCGACTTTGGTAAGGCCTGTATGTGTGGTTGCTGCGACAACCGGTCTTACCGACGATGAAAGTGATGGATACCAGCTCGCCTCGTTTATAGATGAAGGTAACGATATTTCTGTCTGTATCCGGGCCTGATCTGACTATTCTAATTGAAGATAATGGTAAGCTACGGTGGTCTTCCGTAGATGCCAGAGTAACCGCTATAGAAAACACGAACTCGTGCCTTGAGGTAAAGTATCAAGGTGATGGCTTTATTCTCTTAATTCTAACTATACAATAATATACTTTGAGCTAAAGTGACTTATACTGTCACAACAGAAGCTACGATAAACTTATTTATTTGATTCAGTTTTCCTACTTAAAACGATTTAAGAATTCACTTCAACGTTTTCCTAACTGACTAGCATTACTCTCAGTCGCTCTGATCTGCTATGCTATTCAATTAACTCTTGCCTACTGAAAATACATTCAGCAAGAATTTTGTACGAGGCGCGAGGCGGACCGGACTCCCGCTTAAAAGTTAAAGTCCCCCTTTTATACTATTTCAGTTCCTATACTCCCTCCATCTTGGTTTCGCACCGCCGGAGGCTGCTCTGATTCTCATTGGATTATGACATCATTTTGATCAATCAAAACCCCGACCCTCCCTCCCCGGGAGGATGCTTTCTTCCTAGCACTTGCGGTTTGGCTGGTTCTTGAGTAATGGGATCTGTCGTTCCCCTAACTTTATTTTAGAATTCCATCTGCTTCCCATGACAGAATGACGGATGCTTGTTTGATAGCAAGTTCCGATTTGTGTACCTTACGCTAGAATGACGGATGCTTGTTTGATAGCAAGTTTCGATTTGTGTATCTTATGCCTCTACAATTAATACGTTCTTGATCGTAACTTTTGATTGCGTACCTACCGCCTACAGGACGCTACAATGTCCATGTCATGTGCATTACCTATTGGCCGACAACCTGTGGAATGCTACAGTTAATTGGCACACGAGTTCCCATGCTTCTGTGAGAACACAGACCACTATGTAACTAACTAAGTCCGTTTGTCATATCTAATCCCTTGGTCGATTCCAACCTGGTGCTAACCATCATGATTCATACTCGATTCAGTTTCAAAGCTGCACCGCGCAGTGCTGATAATATATAATTTCCTAACATTACATAGACCCTATTTATTAAAGAGAACTGATGTTTGTGTGTGGAACGATAATAATCGTACACAGCAACATTTATCTCAATACTTAAACAGCCGGATGGAATGCACTTAGCGAGATTAACCCATTCAAATTGAAGGACGAAACCAGTGAATCGATTAACCCTCAATAATTAGTTGTGGTAGTAAAACTTGATAATGACCTGAGTGAAAGTTGTTGCTGTCTTGGTAATACGTCGTTTATGAGCAATAATCTCTTTGCAGTAACATAAATGACTGCAGCAACAAACATCAATGAGTTTGATCATGGCAGTATGCAAGTTGCACGAATATTGAATCGTTGTAGACGGGAAGAGAATGTTAACCCTACGTTAACCCTCGATGGCGTAACTTGTTGCGCATTGCTTTTACCGCTGTGAATGGTAATAGCATCCAGCCAGGAGAAGGGAAGATATATGGATGATGATCAGTGCTAGTAATGTATCTAAACATAGCCGCTGATCGGTGCATCTTAATATACATGGTGACATAGTCTTAGCTCACCTGGTATTCACATATGAATTTCACTCGGGATTTACTCGTACATACAAGATGTCCAGCGGGGTCATGACTTCCCACAAGACAATCCCATATCTACAATATGTTATGTAGGATACCTTTCGTAGGAGCTGTTCCAAACCGGTATATAGTATACCTTTGCATAGGAACGAGCCTCGTGGCTAAAATAGGATCAGAGTTATTGACTTCACCTGGCTTGTAATGTGAAGCTGGCGCCATTTTCTTTCAACTTGGTCACAACGAACTTTCTGTTCATATTCACATAAATTAAAAACATTTTACATAAGTACTATGACTTATTCAACAAAGACCGCTTGTACTGTGGTATACATGAAAAATCAAATGTGGATGTAGCTCCACAAGATTATGGAATGAATAGGATTTGTTGAGATAAAAGTTAGGTTTTTCCTGTAATACAGAAAATTAAATAATGACGGCTTGGACTCGGTCGCATGCATAGTAGCATAAGTGCGCATGCTCACAGACTCGTTTATATGTTCTCTATAGGAATAGAGGAACCGGTTCCCTAGAGCAGTGACTGCTTTAGAGTTAAAGAGATACTATCAAGACTACCCAATGGAGGAATGTATCTCTGCTAACCTTGTTACAAGGGAACCCACACCATGGGAATGAATAGGTTAAAATTTTCTGAGATATCTAAGTCAGGTGACTTATAGCAAACAGTGAATTGAGTGGCTTAGTATTTTTGTTGTGTTACAAAACTCTTGTTTTATCATCCTATTACAGAGCACACAGGATTTAGGGTGATTATGACTGGATTGCCAGAAGGGACAGGTGGAAATTTGGCCCAGATGAGGACATTCTTGTAGTATCCAAAGAGGGGGACAGAAGAAAAAGTATCTCTTCCTTTTGGGCTGCCTTTTCTGACTGGCCAGTATTTCAGAATGGTGGCATTGGCTGATTAATGTAGGATGGATTGTAGTCTCTATGATATCTCATTATTGGTTAATCATACTGGAGCCAAACTTGGACACATACTTCCTTAAAATGAGTGGGCATAACACATTGACGTTGTGGTCAAATTGTCAAAGATCAAGGTCACTGTGACATTGGTAAAAACATTGTTTTTCCAACATTAACATTTTGCGCTTAGCTCAACCGCACAGTTCATTTCTCGTGTTAGTTTAAGCATACTGGACCCAAACTTGGACATATACTTGGAATGAGAGTAAATGACATAATGATTATTAAGACCAATAGGTCATGGTCACTGATAAGTGTATTAATAAGCCTCATAGTTAATTGGAAAATTATAAAGTCCAGCTTCATGGTTGCATTGCCAACATATTTGGGGGTATAGATTGCTATGTGGTGTGCGTCTCTAAGGCATAGGTGCTATTACCTTCGGCAAATGCTCTATGACTTTGTTGTGCTGAATGAAGAGCAAATACTTCTTCTAAGTCTTAGCATTTCGCCAAGGGACTGAATTCTAGATGTTCATGATCCGTCATTTTAACAAAAGCTGTTGAGTGCTAATGTCCATTTACAGGCCAAGAGAATACAATTTTTGAAAATTTACCACTGGAATAACTTGATCGATAACTGAGCCAGTTATTCCAGTTATAAACTGCCAAAAAGTGTATTCTCTTGCCCTGTAAATGGGCATTCAACAAGTCAGATATTTCAATTTTCTTGACCAAATTTGACCATTAAAAGGTTGAAGATAGGAGTGAAACAAACTTGGTACTAGGGTGATCTTGTTTTTCTTCCATAACTTCAGTTAAATGGTTGAAGCATAATAAGGAAACTTCATGGATATAATAATTATGTGGTTTGGAAGCATCTTGATTTTCATGTCAATCTTAGCTTGTTCACCTATCCGTCCATCTTGCTGTTGCTGTGTAAATCCTTGAGAATTTTTTTTTCGATAACAAGTTCTACTGGTAACATAAGCAAAGTCATCAAAGGAAAACCAAAATAAGACCCTCTCATTAACCCTTTAACCATAATATTTGTTCAAGAAAATTTAAATTTTCTCATGGAAAATGTCCATTTGCAGACCAAGATAAGACTACTTTTGAAAATTTATCACTGGAAGGACTGGCTCGGTTATCGAGCAGGTCATTCCAGTGGTAAATTAAAAAAAAATAGTCCTCTTGGCCTACAAATGGAAATTTCTCAAGACCATGGCAGAAGTCATTGTTGGCTGATCATTAGGAGGGGTAAAGTGTTAATTCATCTATGTTTTACTGATATCTTAGCTATGGTTACATTATCTGTGTAGATGCTTCACTAATATTTAGATTGCTATTTTTTTTTGCATTGATACAGGAGGACGTCGTCCCATATTATGGCGTATGCTGACCACTCCATCTGTTCGTCGTGCGCTAATCCTGGGATGTAGCTTGCAGATTATACAACAACTAGCCGGTATTAACACAGTTATGTAAGTATCAGGCCCTTAATCATTTAACCCTTTAACACACAAAGCAACCAAAATGGCTTCTGCAGTGGTCATGAGAACTGTACATTTGCAGACCAAGAGAAGACTATTTTTGAAAATTTACAACTGGAATAACTGGCTCGATAACCGAACTCACTCATTCCAGTGGTATATTAAAAAGAATAGTCTCTTGGTCTGTGAAGTGATTTCTTTAACAAAATTGAAATTTTCCTGATCAAATTTAACGCTTAAAGGGCTAATAATGATCACGGGTAGTTAAGAAAATCTAAAATAAAGTTTTTGGGTGTTAAAGGGTTAAATGATCTTGGATTTTGGCCAATTTTTAAACATGTCGTTAAGAATCTTCTTCGAAACCGCTTGGCGAATCGATTAAAAACTCATGACACATCATCTAGGGCAAGAGATCAGCCAAGCTTGTTCAAGAGAACTTGATTGACCAAATAGTTTGGCGACCATCTTGGATGACCTATTTTTTGCGAAAACAACTTCTCCAGAACCTCTGAAGGGATCAGGCCGAAATATCATTAGGGACTGTCCTGTGGGTGGGGCTTAGAATACACCTTCCGTATCCTCTGCGTGTCGTAAGAGGCGACTAAAGGAGGTAAGGGTGAGGTAACCCTGACAGAAACCTCGAGTGCTGAAGACGGAGGTTCCAGGCCGCACGGCGCACTCTAATAAACCATGGATCCACGCACTTAACGCTTATGATCATGTCGATAGTCACTTACAGGACTGGCGGTATGATCAGCGAACGAAAAGAAGAAGAAGAAGATTAGGGACTAATGGCCATTAAAGTTTGTTCAAGGGAAGTTGATGCATAAAAAAGCATGGCAGCCGTGGACCAATCAAAATGTAGAGTGTTTGGCTGGGTATGCTGATTATTCAAGATAACTTGATTGGGCAACCATATTGAATGACCTAGTTTTCATGAAAACAAGTTCCGCAGGACCGCTTAACAGTTGGCCTGAAATTTGGAAAAGATGATTAGGGAATAAGGGCCATTAAGGTTTGTCCAACGGAAGTTGATACATAAAGAAACATGGCTGCTATCTTCATGTTGCAATTCTGGTCAACTCGTTCGGTTTCTACTTATAGCCAATGGCCTTTCTAGTTGAATGTCTTTATTCCAGGTGAGCAATACAGGCCCAAGGGGGCCTCTTGTTTTAATTTACCTCTGAAATGGCTGACAATTTTCCAGTTGTAAATCCTAAAAAGATATCTTTTGGAATACAAATGGACATTCACTAAATAAAAATTTAGATTCTTTTTACCAATCTTGACCATGAGAATTATTCCAGCCACTCTAAAAAATTCTAATATCACGGCGTGCAACTGGCAATTTATTAGTTAAAAATACAGATTTTCCTGCCCAAACCATTGACCCTATAAAAATATAAATCTCAATTTAAAATGCATGTTTGTTGTCAAAGAGACCATTTTTGAAAATTCACCACTGTAATGACTGGTTAGATAAATTTCCTAAAATAATCTCTTTGTATGCAAATTGACATTTGTGACAACCACTGAAAAAGTTGTATTGGGCCTAGATTCTGTAACCCTTGAACACTCATATCAGCCAAAAACAGCTTCTGAAGTGACCTTGGGAAAATATCTATTTGCAGACCAGGAGAAGACTGTTTTTGAAAATGTACCACTGGAATTACTGACTTGATAACAGAGCCAGTCATTCCAGTGGTAAATTGTTTTCTCTTGGTCTGCAAATGGACATTTTAGATGAGAAAATGGAAATTTTCTTGAACAAATTTGAGGGTTAAAGGGTCAACAAGTTAGTTGATTTAGGAGATGTATTCTGGTAGAAAATTTGTTTGTTACCAAATGTGTTAAAGAAGGCTGTTCTCTTGTGGACAGGTTGAATAGCTCTATGCTGGGAGATATTAACACGTGATAATATGCTCAGTAATTGTCTTAGAAAAATCACTGAATGCAGCCAAATTATTTTTGAAATTCTGAATCACATGCCAATGGATTTGACTTACATAAAGCTCACGATCTAGACAGAGTGCTACTCCAAAATTAGCATGCAACCATTCCACTCTAACTGCTATACAGACAATCCTGTTGGAAAGCATCAGTCTAAGGATCTGAGAGAAATTCATTGAATAACTACTGGAAACTGCTGCATTGTGCATTTGCAACAACTTCAAAATCAAACAAATTCTAAGACACCAGCTAATGAGAATCTCTTGAAAAGGTTAACAGAATAGGAGGGTTAACAATTCTTGTTTGATTATGTTTTATTCAACATTCCTTTAAAAGCTCTCAATTCTCCACCCACGGAAGTGAGTCACTGACCAATTATACAGGTTTAGCAAGTAGCGATTGAATGGTATAGATGTTGGTGGTGTAATAACAGTTTTATTAACAACCTAAACATACTTACCATTCAATCACTATGACCTGCCCTCAGCCACCCCGCGTGAGAATGATTTGAGAACTTTTTTTGTAAGTATTTGAGAAAGTGATTGTTAGGGTGTATGCTCTTTGTAAGGCAGGGGTGTGCGTGTGCATGCACATTAACCTGTGATTGATGTAGGGGTCATGGGTTGAGGCCAGTCTAGATGGTTGTGATGGGAGGGGAGTTGATCCATTCTGGAGGCCTGGAGCGGGATGGAGGAGTTAATTTTTGTGAGTAATGGGACTCGGGGGATGGGTTGAATTTTTTCTGGGGCGTGGTGGTGGGTTGTATTTGGCGAGTGGGCATTGAATGGTGGGTATGTTTAGATTGTTAATAAAACTACAGACCAACCCAAGGGGGAATCTGTGGTCATTATATCGTCACACAATAAAAGTTATATTCCCCCTCCTCCCTACTCTAACCATGCAGTACCATTGCACCACACATACATGCCTAGCGGTAGTACATTGGGAAACAATGACACATTCATCCTAAGTGGTAAATTGTTTTTTTATTTTATTTCACTTTTCAAAATATTATTTAGATCTCTGTGACATGGGGCCTATGGATGAATTTTCGGTCATCCCTGCAATAACCACAAAATAAAACTAGATTGATCGGTCAATGACGCATCATCGCAAATCCCCACGTTCACTGCTTTTCACTTTTGACACACCCACAACACCCCCCCCCCCCCCCCGGCACTGATCCAAATGTAGATGTCCATTTGCACTCCACAATCATATGGGTAACTAACATAACAAATTTCTTTGAATTCCATTCAATGGTTTCGGAGGAGTTGCATTACAATAAATTTTTTACCTTTTGACCCCCATCCCCCACCCACCCATGTTGGCTGGGCCAAATGTCTATGGGCTCGTGTACTCCACATTGATATGTGTAAATCACATACCAAATTTGGTTGAATTCTGTCCAATGTTTTCGGAGGAGATGCGTTCGCAATCAATTTCCGCAGGTTAAAATTTGACCTTTTGACCCTCCCCCACCCCTCTGGGAGTGGAACCAAATGTAGATGGCCTCTTGCGGTCAGCAATCATATGGGTAACTCACATATCAAATTTATTTGAGTTCCGTCTAATGGTTTCAGAGGAATTGTGTTACAAGTGATTTGACCTTTTGAACTTTACCCCCTCCCCTGGTGGTACTTCCTACGGTAAATATCGTCTTGCAAAGCAGAATCATATGGGTAACCCACATACCAAATTTGGTTGAATTCCACACAATGGTTTGGGATGAGATAGCATGACGGAAGGATGACCAGATGGACGGAGGCGATTACAATATCCTAGACATTTTTTTAAAACGTTGGAATAACTAGAACAAACTTGATATATGCAAATCTGGAACCTAAAAAAAGTTACACAGTCTAAAATTTGTGTTTACCTCCTATGAGTAGTCTTTGACGTGGACACTGAGTAGGCATTGACCAAACACATTTCATTGTAAAATGTATCCAGGCAAATGTGTGCATCTGATGAGTACTTGAAATAAATCAGTCCCGCGAAATCAGTCCCATACTATAGGAGTTCCTTTCAAGTCCTCTATTGAAGTTCCTTTTCCTACTGGAGTCCCCATCTGACTTTCTGAAGTAACTTTTCAGTCCATTCGTAGTCCTGGACTCTCTGGGACTCTTTTTCGGTAAGGACATGGAACTCCATAAAAGGCATCTATTGTCTTGTAATTGGAATAACCCTGTGATTGATAGGACAATCCTCGGGAGAATTTAAAATCATTTCCGTGCCAACATCTAACATGATTGAGGAATGATTTGTTGTCATCATGGCCATCATGAAAGTCATGCTTTTTAGCCCTTTAATGGTCAATATTGGTAGATTAAAATCGTTGTTTAACCTTTTCACCCTCAAATTTGTTCAAGATAATTCCAATTTTTCTCATCGAAAATGTTCAAGAGAAAATTAATTTAGAAAATTTAATACGTGTATTTAGCTCGGTTATCGAGCCAGTGATTTTAGGTGTAAATTTTCAAAAATAAGTCTTCCATTGGTTTTTCCAGACCACTTTAGAAGCCGTGTTTTGGCCGGCTTAACAATTAAAGATACCATCAAGAATAAGAAATGTCTATCTGGATCAACTGTCCTTTGGACTAACAATATGTGTGGTTCTTTAAGAGCGGTGGTCGAAAAAGTATCTTAATAAATCAACATCTTTTGCCTGGTCTGTAGGACAAAACCACTTGAGCTAAGTAAACACATTTTTATGCTTTCTGCTGTGGTTCTTTGAAACCACCAACACTCCAGTAAAATTAATTTCGACATATCAAAGATGTTGAGATTTCAATATTGGAATCGTCAAGATTAGTGTTCTGAAGCAGTTGGCTCCGGAACATGATTTAGCATCGATTGATGTTTGTGGAATCACATACAGACTTGACATTGATAGTGACTTGTTGATTCTGTGTCGCGGTACAAACACAGAGCTCATTTCATCTGAATGCCAGATCAGGAAACTATTAAGACAAGCTCACCACGTGTTGACTCGCGGAAACGGGAACAAATATTTTAATCACGTCGAGCCAAGTTATTCATGAGAAATATTAGGTGCACTCTACAGTACTATTGGTGGTCATTGGAGAAAATATGATGAAGCTTGTCATAATCCATCATATCTGAAATATGGATTCTTATTGTATGGTATAAACACCATCCTATTCCAGGATCCAAGACAACTGGTTCCAAAGAGACTGACCTCTGCTGAATATGTGCTGAAAGCTAAGTGTTCATGGCGGCTGCTGAATCTGCACCAAGCAATTTGAATGAAAGTCCTCATTATCTTCAGATAACATCTAACAATATGAGCATGAAAATGTCAGTATAGCTTTGTTATGCAAATGAAGCATGCTATAGTACAACAAGAAAACATGCTTCTAATTTTTATGAGAGACAATAGTTATACCTTTGGGAAGATTATTGAATGGACCGGTCCAGTTTTAGCTATGCCTCGCCAAGTTCTAGCTAAGCTCTACCCACACCTCACTCATGTTGAGATCGATTGATCCCTGAACTCCCTGACTATCAGTTTCCAGAAAACTATACAGGGAAGCTGTTAAATATTTAAAAACTAATTTGACAGGCTGCTGTTACTATCAGTTTCCAGAAAACTATACAGGGAAGCTGTTAAATATTTAAAAACTAATTTGACAGGCTGCTGTTACTGCCTATGGCAGCAACAGCGTCCAGTCAAATTAGTTTTTAAATATTCAACAGAATGCTTATTAAATGGTAAAGACACAATTCGTACAACAGGTCAGACTATTAAGCATTAAAGACGGACTAAATCGAGTCATTCTTGATGTAATGTAATAATTATGACATCATCCTACACATCACATAGTTGATTATGATGTCATATGATGGATGGATAAAGTGGAAAAGTCCATTATTCACACACCAGAAATCTGATCCACTCCACGACCCGTGTCACACTTCTGGTGTTTATCAGGTAACTGCAGGATTTTAACCCAGCACTTGGTTTACTGGTCAACCTCGTTACCATGTCAACTCATAAACCAAAGGTCCGGGGTTCAAATCCTACTTCTAACTAATGAACACCAGAAGTGTCTCATGGGTCGTGGAGTGGATGGGTTTCATGGCGTGGCGTGTGAATAATTCATGAAACACAATTCTGTAATACCACAAAATTACCTATCTTTGTGGTGGTGAGTTTCAAGCTGACAGATATGCACCATTATGGTTTGACCTCATTACTTCAATTGAGTAGAAGATTTGTAGCTTAACTCGCTCATCGACAAATCCCTAAAAAAGTGTGATGTTTACGATATAAAATTTATTCTGTTGAATATTTTGAAGGTGAATTCATTTGTGAAATAGTTAACTCTTTAACACTCATATCAGCAAAAAATGGCTACCGCAGAGGGATTGATAAATGTCCATTTGCGGACCAAGACAAGGCTATTTTTAGCTCACCTGGCCTGAAAGGCCAAGTGAGCTTATGCCGTGGCGACTGTCCATCATGTGTCCGTCCGTCGTTCATCCGTCCATCGCCCGTCCATCAATTTTTCATTTAAACGACTTCTCAAGAACCGCTGGGCCCATTTCAATTATATTTGGGAGGGATCGAAGTTTGTTCAAACGAAGCCGATTGGCCAATTTGGAATCTCTATGCCCGAAGGATGCTTCCTGCCAAATATAATTGAAATCGGCCCAGTAGTTCTCGAGAAGACATTTTAAATTTCCCATTGCTTTAGTATGGGAGCTTTTGGCGGGAAAATGATTCAAGATGGCCACCAAACCGTTTATCCGACAATTTCAAAAATTGCAAATTTGAGATCAGAATACCCAAAAAACTATAGAAAAACAATTTCGACCTCAAAATCCATCAAGTAAAAAAATCCAATATGGCTGCCAAAAACAATATATTTTCATTTGCCCACTGCGGCCATATTTTTTGACGGATCAACTTCTCTTGAACAAATTTTAATCGCGCCGAGTTCCTAATCATATATCACAAATTTTCGCCTGATCGCGTCAGCAGTTCTGGGGAAGTCGATCACTTTTGCGAAAACTAGGGCATCCAAGATGGCCGCTGAACAATGTGGTCAATCAAGTTTCCCTGAACAAACTTGGTTCAGCTCTAGCCCTAGATCATATTTCATGGGTTCTGAATCGATCTCTCAAAGAAGATTTTTAACGACATTTCTAAAAGTTGAAATTGTCGGATAAAAGGTTTGGTGGCCATCTTGAATCATTTTCCCGCCAAAAGCTCCCATACTAAAGCAATGGGAAATTTAAAATGTCTTCTCGAGAACTACTGGGCCGATTTCAATTATATTTGGCAGGAAGCATCCTTCGGGCATAGAGATCCATTTTGTTCAAACGAAGCTGATCGGCCAATTTAGCCGGCGGCCATCTTGGATTTTGGCTGATTTTTAGAAATGTCTTTAAAAATGTTGGAGGGATCAATTCCGAACTCATGAAATATGATCTAGGGCAAGCGCTGACCCAAGTTTGTTCAAGGGAACTTGATTGATCAAATGGTTCAGCAGCCATCATGGGTGACCTCTTTCGCAAATATGACCTCTTCCCCAGAACCGCTGAAGCGATCAAACCAAAATGTTTGATATATGATTTGGGACTAAGCGCCATTAAAGTTTGTTCAAGAGAAGTTGATCCGTTGAAAAACATGGCCGCCATTGGCCAATCAATATATAGCGTGTTTGGCAGCCATATTGGGATTTTTTACTTGATGGATTTTGAGGCCAAAATTGGTTTTATATATATTTTTGCCTATTGTGATTTCAAATTTACAATTTTCGAGACTGTCGGATAAACAGTTTAGCGGCCATCTTGGATCTCCCATGGGATATTTAAAATGTGTTCTTCTCGCGCCATCTTGGATTTTGGTCGATTTTTAGAAATGTCTTTAAAAATCTTCTTCAAAACCGCTTGGGGGATCAATTCAAAACGCATGAAATATCATCTAGGGTGAGAACTGCACCAAATTTGTTAAAGGTAACTTGATTGGCCGACTGGTTTGCGGCCATATTGGATAACCTATTTTTTGCCAAAACAACTTCAGAACCATTGAGCGGATTGGGCCGAAATTTGGGAGATATGATTAGGCACTGAGTGCCATTAAAGTTTTTTCAAGGGAAGGAGCTACATCAGAAATATGGCCACAGTGGACCAATCAAAATGTAGCATGTTTGGCAGCCATATTGGACTTGCGAAAATGTCCACAAACTCATTTAAAAGACTACCCCTAAACCACCCACCAACAATTTTCACAAAAATGCATAGTGCTCCAGGTGAGCGACACAGGCCCCTTGGGCCTCTTGTTGAATATTTTCCGTTATCGAGCCAGTCATTCCAGTGGTAAATTTTCAAAAAAATCTTGGTCGGCAAATGGACATTTTTTATGAGAAAATTGATATGTTTTAATTTGAGGGTTAAAAGGTTATTGAGTGGCTAAGCTGGTCAATACCTGGAAAATATCATTCAATATTTATTTGAATGTTAATCTTATGTTTTGTAACACAACAAAAATACTAAGCCACTCAATTCACTGTTTGCTATAAGTCATCTGACTTAGATATCTCAGAAAATTTTAACCTATTCATTCCCATGGTGTGGGTTCCCTTGAAACAAGGTTAGCAGAGATACATCCCTCCATTGGGTAGTCTTGATAGTATCTCTTTAACTCTAAAGCAGTCATTGCTCTAGGGAACCGGTTCCTCTATTCCTATAGAGAACATATAAACGAGTCTGTGAGCATGCGCACTTATGCTACTATGCATGCGACCGAGTCCAAGCCGGCATTAATTAATTTTCTGTATTACGGGAAACACCTAACTTTTATCTCAACAAATCCTATTCATTCCATAATCTTGTGGAGCTACATCCACATTTGATTTTTCATGAATACCACAGTACAAGCGGTCTTTGTTGAATAAGTTATAGTACGTATGTAAAATGTTTATAATTTACGTGAATGGGCCGTGAAACCTTTTTACCATTTATTTAATATCTTATAAAAATTACTTGAGATTTTATGTTTTCTAATACCTGGCGGGGTTATTCGACGCAAGTATTTATGCCCTTAGTTTCATGAAAAATTTAAACATTGCGTTGCTATGGGATATCCTCGTTAGTTTGTCGTAAATTGGCAAATGTTGGACGATCTCGGAATGCCCGGATGTTCAAAATTACGATACTGATTTGAATCCTCGTAATCGTATAACCCTCTTTTGTTAGATAGGCTATTAAGCCTGTGCCAGATTATCAGGTTCACTTGATTTGTAAATCTAGCGAGAAACTTGCGTTCACTTGATTTCTAAGTCTAGCGATAAAATTTATCATATATATTACTGCATGGTTATATTGTAATGTGAGTGACCAACATAAAATGATTTAAAACGTAATGCGATGTTCTAGAAAAATTGCATGAATGGCCGATAATTAAACTGGGTAGCCCACGTCTATTGTTAGCGAGCCGGACAGTGGCAAAGTAAATCTCCGTTTGGAGGCTCTGACGAGAAGCGTAGATCTCATTGCCGAATTTCCGATTCCAGGATATCTATATCCGAGTACTCGCTTAAGCTACTTCATTAAAATTTGCTTTAACCTGATCTGGTCAGATAATATCACGTGATTTATATATCATGTGATTATCACGTGATTCTGATTTATATATAGACAACATTTATGTCAAGTTAGGAGTAATTTTGATGGAAAAAACAATCTTTATAAAAGGATACGCAATATTTAGGCTGCTCAATTTAATAATTTCACTTCTGCGAATGATGTTTTGAGGTACACATTAAGCATAGTCGCGAGGTGACAAGATTTGTGAAGGGGGTTTTCGTGGTATCTTCAGACGTTAAGATGTTTAAAAATTCAGAGGGAAATAAGTTTTATCCTTGTATATAGTGCGCGCAAAATTTTTAGAACATGTAAATTGAGCATAAATGTGCGACCTATTTATGGATTTTTAAGTAAATACGCCACTCCCATATTTGCTGGTACTCATTCAGATTCAACTTATTTCAGTTGCAACTTATGACTAATAACTTCGAGAGTTAAATCATAAATGGTTGATATTTTGATAGTAAACGCTACAAACTTTGATGACCAAGTTTTACTATATCAGAGATGTGTATTGATCTCAGTGTTTTAGTAGCAAGCATAGCCTTTGGATCAGGAAAGTTCTTGACTATCAGCCACTTTTATTAGCCCTAAGATGGGGTTTTTCCCTACTTAATGTTTCATCTAATCTCTCATCATTATGGAAATTCTTTCTGCGGGTACTTAACTTGGGCGAAATTGGATATATAGAGCACGCACCCAGGCTATGATGGATCATTCTATCGGCTCTCAATCGATTAATTGTTATAGTCAAATATAACATTCTGCTTGCAAATGGACTATTACTCGTGGAAATCATCTGAAAGTCTACCAGAAGAGGGGGAGAACTAACCTAGTTAGAACAATTTTCTCTCTAAGGGGTGTGTAAACTGTGAAATGTTTTGTCTGAACATGTTGTTTCCACACCATCTCTTAAAACATTCGAAAATGGTTTAGGTAGGCTTTGGCATAGTCAAGCCAATGTATGACTACACCGTACACGCAACCCATGACTAGAAGTGACGGAACAGGCATGGAGATAAATGAAGAAGAGATGACCATGAGGCCTAATTGTCCTGTGTTCAGTATTATTACCTAGATTATAACTCAATTTTTATGGCATAGCAACTGATTATAATTAAACTTCTGGTTTAGGTATGCCAAATCAAATCACTTCTGTTGTTTTGCTGGTATTGTTTGTTTCTAAATCACTTGACAGTTTAAATGCCCTATTTCAGGGGCTCTTATTTTGAATTCTTTAATTATTTATTAGTTGCTCTTAGTGCAATGGCTGAACCATCCAATTATCCTCATCCTTCGAAACCTTGTGTACACCCAACTCTTCGCATTTATGTTCTAGGAATGATTTAATTTTTTCTTATGATCCTAGCAGTGCTTTTGTCGTTTTGATTTCACTAGATTTCATTTTGCTCCTGAATCTTCTCATGTATTACTCTCTTCCTATCAGCCTCCATCTTTCGACCAGTTCTCTCAAAAAATTGGAATCAATCATCTTTCGATTCTCCTAATATCAATCTGCAAATAAGTTCGTCAGACTTTATTATTTTAATTGTGAATAGTGGTTTGCTATCTTTTAGTATCATATCTGGCCTGATTTATTTTTAACATAGTTTTTCAGTCTTTCTTTTCTATCAGTATGATCCCTCGCCATGATGAAGCATATCTATGGGTGAATGTAAGCTTGTCACAATAACAAAATCTTTTTTGTCTTATCAAGATTTACACCGCTCCTTTCTCGAGTTCAGTAGAAATTTTGATCTTTTTATTTGTCTAGGGATATGTCTATTTCTATTATTGTCATATGGAGATGTCTTCTCAGCTTTATCTATTCAAGCCTATTTTTTTTTTTATTCTTCTAAATTCTAACTTTCCCAGGCATTATTAAATAAATTCCTCAAGGGTGCCTAACCAAGATGATTGGATTATTGCTTTCGCATGGATTGTGGAATATGGTTTTTCCGTTCACCCTTCTGTGTAGTTTCATTGATCTGGTCACAGGTTTGATGGACTTCTTTCCTGTTTAATCATCTGATAAAGATATTAACAATTGGGCTCATATCATACTAGCTTTGTTTTAAAATTAGATTTGTAAAATAAGATTCTGCAGGTTTATTCTGGTCCTAGCTGTCATGCTTAAGCGCTTCTATATAATCTCTACTCTATCAGGGGTGGGATGGGTATAGCTAGCCTCATGCATGTCTTAGGTAGCAGATTTCCTACATATAAGGTACAATCAATGTAGTCATTGAATCCCCCTTTTTTCTATCAAACCATGTTGGTCTCCTTTGACATTAGTCCTGCTTCTGTTCCTGATCAATAATTTTCTGCTCTTTTCAAGTAGGATACAGTGGAGGAATGGCAGAATCCAGACTTTAAGGATTATGAGGTGCTGGCAGATCATCTTTTATAGGGTCTCGGCTCTTATCTTCAACTCATATATTTATCCTTTTCTGACAACTTCCAAAAAATTTACACTTCATGATTTAATACTAATTCTGTTGTATATTTTGGAATTATTTTGTCTGGAACCCATGGCTGCTTTGATACTGTTTGAAACAAAAATTACTTAGTCAATCGTTTTATATTCAACTCTTTTCCTGCTATGTTGTCTCAGAAATGGAGTTCATCGATGAAAGGAATAATATGGACATGGAGTCATTTTGCTTAGTCATCACTAGTCTCGTCAAGGATAAGGGACAGTGTTTTCTGATATTTCTATATATACAGAATTGATCCTAACTGGATCTGGGTTCTTTTAATTACATCATAGCCAGTCTGGGATTCCTCTGGCTTGGAAGGTTGCTTAATTGTGTTAAAATTTGGGCCGAATGGAGTCAGTTTTGTGTACGAAGGTCAAGTCTGGTAATTCAGAATTTTGTCCCTCACCACGACCGCATACACTGCATTTTCATTCGCTGGGTGTCATCGGTACCAATTCACCAGTTTATCCATCTGCAGGTCCAGTTTGATGTCTTGTTCTTACGTGTTTGGGGGAGGGGATCGCTATAGAATTTCCTCTCGTTCTTGTGTCTATGGAATCAGATAAAGTAGTCTTACTACTCTCTTCCTTTTCAGGAACTAGAACAGGAACTAATACTCTAGTATTCCTCTTCAATACTCTGGAATATTGGAGAATGAAGAGATATTGTCTCTTTCACAAGCACCTATCTGCTCATGCAGTCATTTCTATAGATGTATTATCCCTTTAATCACTCCTGCTTGGCCCAATGAGTTATTCAGTGGATCTTGTAGTCCTCTTTGTGGAAATCCAAAGCGTCTTACCAATTTTGCTGCTTTTCTATCTCGTTTAACAGCAGCTTTCAGTTCATCATTCCACAAATCTTCAATATGTATATATGGTATTTTCCAAGAGACCTGTTTTTCAGAAATTGATTTTTTGTCTGAACTTTAGTATTCTTAATCAATTCAAACTATCTGTTACAGGAGAATTTACCAGAGTATATTTAAGGTTTTCAAATGGTTGTTAGAACAGCACATTATCTCGCCCGATTCTGCATCCCATCATCAAGTCATAGATTCATGGGATATTTTTTGATGATTTAAATCCCTGTAGGGTGGTGTTATCGTTTTCACTAGCATCTATCCTTCTTTATTTTCTAGAAGCCGGTTTGAGAGTTATTAAGTATTTACATCATTTATCCATGGTACTGGTATTGTTAGGGTATAGCACAAAGGCAAATACCTATAATAAATTCCTCTATTAATTCATTCTTGGGTCCATCTGTTTAATTGTATAACTCTGAAATCATGCTTTTTGTACTAGCGGCCGCGTTTGTTAGATGGCATTTTGATATTCATATTCTTTTTGTGAATGATCTTTTCTAGGGGGTAGGAGATCTGGCCTCATTCTTTGCCCTTGAAGAGATCTTATATATATAAAACCTAATTAATTGTTTTCAATCCTTTCCGAAAACTATGCCAATTTAAAAGATCTTTTTGAAACACCGTTCAGGTTACTTAAGCAAATTTGTTTAGTAAGCGCGCATCTCATCAACTGGATTACAGACACCATTAATCGACACTAGAATGTATCTCCAGGAGACACTCAGTAAGTGTTACGGCACACGATGTTCGTGGTATGGCCTTCTCCTTCGCATTCTATGCAGATCTACCGTTCAGATTACTTATGCGAATTTGTTTAGTAAGCGCGCATCTCATCAACTGGATTACAGACACCATTAATCGACACTAGAATGTATCTCCAGGAGACACTCAGTAAGTGTTAAGGCACACGATGTTCATGGTATGGCCTTCTCCTTCGCATTCTATGCAGATCTACCGTTCAGATTACTTATGCGAATTTGTTTAGTAAGCGCGCATCTCATCAACTGGATTACAGACACCATTAATTGACACTAGAATGTATCTCCAGGAGACACTCAGTTTGTGTTAAGGCACACGATGTTCGTGGTATGGCCTTCTCCTTCGCATTCTATGCAGATCTATCAGTGGACGACATTATGTAAGTTGCAGTATAAATGTCAGATTCTACATTATTTTTATCTGAAAGATCAGATTCAATTCACAATCTGACATTTCTCGTTTCGCCACTCAAACCTAGGCTCAATTGCCTAGATTCTTTAGTCAGCCGTCTTCTTCACCATCTCACGGCTGTTTTTAAATTCTCTTTGCTGAGATTTTCTAATTATCATTATATTATTGTATTTTATTTAGAACATTTGTTTGTTCGTGCTCTTTCAGCACTTCAGCAATTTAGTTGGTTTTAGTATTTTTGGTGATTAACCTTTCATTCCTGATTTGCAATTTACCAACCCACCTAGTATTTGGGCTCTGACCAATTCTAGGTTTTAGCAAACAGTGAATTGAGTGGCTTAGTATTTTTGTTGTGTTACAAAACGACCCAGACGTATATATACTGGTCTGGCGTTTTGTTAGCTTACTAAAATACTTACCACTCATTTCACTGTGGCCCACCTCGGCCACCCCGCATCGTTAAATTGCAAATCATTATTAAAAATTTGTGGAATTAATTAATGACGGCTTGGACTCGGTCGCATGCATAGTAGCATAAGTGCGCATGCTCACAGACTCGTTTATATGTTCTCTATAGGAATAGAGGAACCGGTTCCCTAGAGCAATGACTGCTTTAGAGTTAAAGAGATACTATCAAGACTACCCAATGGAGGGATGTATCTCTGCTAACCTTGTTTCAAGGGAACCCACACCATGGGAATGAATAGGTTAAAATTTTCTGAGATATCTAAGTCAGGTGACTTATAGCAAACAGTGAATTGAGTGGTAAGTATTTTAGTAAGCTAACAAAACGCCAGACCAGTATATATACGTCTGGGTCGTTATATATAAATGATTGAATGATAGAGAAATAAAAAATAACTCAATGATGTAAATTTTGATATAACTTTTATAAATATATGTGCAATACTATATTTTAGGAACATATTTTTTATGTGAAAGCTATCCATATGTTAGAAATGTTGCACCATATATATATATATATATATATATATATATATATATATATATATATATAATGTATGTGATATATATGAATGAGTGATCATTCTGAGGCATAAAGTATAGTCAATAGAACTGCAGAATGTTGTACTGATTGCCACCTTTGTCAATGAACTGCTTGTTAAGGAACTAGATCGTCGCCACTTCTTAGTACTGGTCATTTCTATTGACATATTAAGGTATAATTGCTGATTTTGTTTGCCGAATTCACTCATTATTATTACCGTATTCCTCCTATTAGAAGCCTAGGCTTCTATTAAGATAGTGATGGAGAAATGGGGTAGGCTTATATTTCGGGAGTTTTAACCCTCCTGGGCCCTACCAAGAATTTACAAAGAAGTGCTACAAACCCTACAGCTAAAAGCTGGAAACTTGCTTAGAACCCTAGCCTATAAGCGGTAGTGGTGTGATAGCGGCGTAGTGCGACCATGCCAATTATATTAACTATTTTTGGCAAAGTAACAGCTCACTATATATAAAACTATATATCATTAGAAAGGGCAATAAAATACTTTAAGTACATATAAAATTTGTATGAATAAACTATATTTTAGTTAGTCAACATGCCTCTCAAAATGGCCACACCTTGTAGGATAAATACGTTGGTCTATTTTTGCAAAGTTTATTGAAATGTTTTTAAATTTTACAAATGCCATTGATAAATTTAATCACAATGGTATTAAAACTAACAGATACCAAAGTTTCGTGAAGGTTTACATCCGATAAGATGTGAAAATGGCAATTTTATTATGTCATGGTACCGTAAAATTTTGAGAAATTCCGGTCATGATTTTGGGGGGAGGCCTCATTCAATGTTGAATAATTCCTTTATACATAACCGAACACATACCAGGGTTTCTCAGCGTTGACAATGAATAAATGGCAAATTTTATGCTATGTAGCATTGCTGGTTGCAATCAGAAATTTAAGAAGCAAACGCGAATGTTTTACACTAAGATTCTATAGCATCAGACATTTTTTCATAGCGGCGTCTCCAATAGGAATCATTTATCGTGAAAGATTGTGAGAGAACGAGAGGAATTTGTAGAATCGTACCCATATCTAATATACGAGTACCAAGCTCATTACCCGTTATTGACATCACCGTATCACGCGCTATAAGATTGACGCGTCTGATTGGTCGAGAATTCATGAATATTAATTATTCCGGCAAGATGGCGACACGATCAGCTGTTTTGCAAAATAGTTGTATGTTCAAATATGTCAATCTATGCATATTTCTTGTACGCCACAAACTAAAAAGTAGACAGATGACTAGATTAACCATATTGCCAATCGGGAAGTGGGATGCCGATATATTTGACAGCTTTCGCATCTCAACTCGGCCTAATTAATGATAGTAATTTGAAGAGTAAGTATTCTCGGAAATTGTAAACAAAGACGCATCGATGATTGAGATTATCGGATTGTTTATCTATAACCTTATTGTTATTTCGCGACCAGAGGTAAACGAATGGATTTGTATATTATTGGTTCTGCTGCTTTCTTACCACAATCTATAACTTTCTCGGTTAAATTAGTCATTGAGTAACTGAAAACTTGGGAAGTAACACCACATTGACTAACAATCATTGATGATTGGAACTTACTAATTATTCCTTAGAAAACAAATATTTCACTATTGCCCTTGTTACAAACATTCTATCACCATTTACCTTAGCCAGCTTCCAGTCGAATTAGTTTCAAAATATTCAACAGAATTTAGAAACATTTGTAACAAATTTTTTATTCACTCTTGTCGATTGAAAAGGTTAATCCGGTAACTAGTAGTCATACTCCCTTTTTGGACTATATATGCCCACCATTTATTATATTATTAATTTCTGTGCTAAAATCTGAGGGCGGTGTATGACCATAACAGCCGTTGTCGGGTCATAATGCTCACCAGTATATCCCTATGACCCTGCGCCGTACATGTATATTGTTAACCATCTAACATTTGAGTCAAACAAAAACTGCTGCAGTTGTCTAGGAAAATGTAAATTTTCCGACCAAACTAACATTATTTTTGAAAATGTATCACTGGAATGACTGGCTCTTGGTCTGCATATGGGCATATTCTATGAGAAAATGGAAATTTTCATGAAAAAATTTGATTGTTACAGTCTTAATATAACTCTTAGAATTTGCCTATTTCTAACTTATTGTTCCTATTTTTTTCAGGTGAGCGGACAATGGCTTAAAAACATCAGAGACTTTCTTCTGCTAAGTGGGCTGATGGATTTACTAACATGGATTTTATAAAGAGAAAAATTTGTTGATCTGTGTAAAATAAGACTGTTAAGACTGCTGGGATATTGCAATTGCCTCCATTCATCTGTCTATCCATCCATCTCCAAAAGCTTTTGGTAGAATTCAATCAAAATTGTTAATGTAAATTACTGATACGATTATAAATTCGGAGACACCGTATACACTAGGCTCCATCGCAATGAATCAGCCAAGAACGACGAAAATATGATTCGACGGCAGTGAAATATACAACATAAATCTGCACACGAGCAAGGTAAGATTAACCCTTTTTCCCATGAATTCCCCATACCGCATTTTAATGATACCATAAAGGAAAACTGGTGAATATTTTAAAATTAGTTTGACTGCAAACTGCCTTAGGCAGCAATTGCTTTCAGTCAAACTGATTTCAAAATATTCAATAGAATAAATTTTATACTGTAAGCATTATACTTTTTCAGGGATTTGTCAGTGAAAATGAGAAAGGGTTAAATAATAGATGAATCCAATCTGTCACCCAAGTATATGACATCATAATGAATTACATCACATGTAGGCTGACGTCACAATCAAAATATCTATTGGATGACGTAGCTAAGTCCATCATGCACTTTTGAAAGTCTGTCAGTTGTACGAATTGTATACCATTTACTAAACATTCTGTTGAATAATTGAACAGACCCCAGTCAGATTAGTTTCAAAATATTGAACAGGTTAGCTGTATCTATAGTTATCATGGAATTGGGAATTTAGGATTCAAAGTGTATAAACTGAACCCAACACACGCAAATCATGGATGGAGCTTACCTAGAGATGGGGCAGAGCTAAAAGTGGATTCATCTATTAGAAAATCTAAATTTCTGCCATGTCCACTTGTCAATTCCAGTCTTTGCTATGTTTAACCCTTTCACCGACAAATCCCGGAAACAATGTGCCGTGGCCAATGATGGTGGTAGTCTAATTTCTCAATCCAAAGGAATACCGTAATAACTTTGATAAAGTACAATTCTCTAATACAGATGTTGGTGACTTTGTCAAAAAAGTCAAATACATGATAGAATGACCATCCACTCAGGTGAGCTGATGGGCAGGCAGATAGGAAGACAGGCTTATATGAGCGTGTATTTTGGTGACTAACATGGTCAGTAAATCCTAACACTTTTCCTTATTTTTAGGCCGTTAAAGTTAATGAATTTAGAATGCTTATGGTCTAAGAACAAAATTCAATTTCCATTTCTTATAAATCATGTTACTGAAACCTATTTCCTACTAGACATACTAAAATGCAGCTTCCATAAACTCATTTATTGGATTGTAAGATCGGTTCTAAGCGATCAGCAATCATTTTGCATTGAGACCATCCAATCTAAACCAATGTCTTATCTTATGGTGGCAACCCGTGTTATCAGTTTTATTGCAATAAACAACAAGATATATAAAGCACCAATATTGTGTTTCTTTATAATAGCTGCTCAAAATGCCAGTCAGCTGGACAAGCCATTACCATAATGGGCAGACTTGTGTTTACCCTTTAATGATCAAGCTGGCCAAAACCGACCTCTGCACTAGTCTTGAGGAATGTCCATTTACAGGTAAAGAGAAGAGTATTTTTGAAAACTTAATGCTTGAATGGCTGGTTCGATAATCAAGCCAGTCTTTCTAGCATTAAACTTTCATAAATACTCTTTTTACCTGCAGATGTACATTCAATATTGAAATATTTGGATTTTCTTTACCAAATCTGGCCAGTAAAGGGTTATGTAAACCCTTGTAAGCTGTCGCCCACCACCTTTTGATGGTCTGGTATGTGACTATTTATGACTCTGGCTTGGACAGTCTATACTTCAGTGGGTCCAAGTTGATTTCTTAAATGCTCTTTACGGCTAGTGATTAGATTTCTTGTTCCGTTGCCTTAATTCCATGAAATACCGTCTGAGCTGATATGCCAGCATAAGAGGCTTAATGAGGTGTGTTAGAGCAAGTTTCCATTTGGAGTCACGCGAATGATTTATGTGCCTGACTGGTTATTTTGGGGTGTATGTAAGTGGTATATGTGGGTGAGTGGTTGTACTGTGTGTTTGGTGGTCGGTACACACTACACACTCTTTATTTCTTTAACATCTACTCATTTGAGTGGCGCGTTGGAGTGAACACACATCTATAATAGGACATGTACATGTACCGATGTCTGTTTCTCAGGACGTATTGGAATCATGGTTCTCACGCCAATTAAACTCACAACTAATGGCTTGAAATACCAAAATAACCCAAAACGATCATCAGAACAGAATTTACCTTCCCACTTAGTGTCAGAATGATGAACACAGATGGTGGAAGGTATATCATGTACCATGATGGACGAGACCAACATGAGAATGCCGCTCATATCAATACCAAAAACTAAGGCTTTAAATATACCATCATCGCATCTGGAATAGAAGTGTACAATAGGAATAACAGCCCATACTTTATAGCTTAATGTTGACCAATCGACTTACACCTGGCATATCATTTGGGATAAGGCGAATGCAATGCAAGGATCTGATCTGTCACTCAAGTATCTGGAAACAATATGCATTAACCGTTTCCCAATGTTCAAAATAGAGGGATCAATTCACCTTTCCAGAGTACCCACCCATCATATGATGTCATAATGAACTGCGTGATGTGTACGATGACATCATAATGAATGACGTTGATAAGTACATCACGAACGCATATTTGAAGACGGTCTATGCGTTGTTGTACAAATTGTTTTCTTTTACTATTTAATAAATATTCTGTTGAATATTTTGAAACTAACTTGACTGGGCGCTGTTGCTGCGATAGGCAGCAACAGCACCCAGTCAAATAGTTACAAAATATTCAACAGCTTCCCTGTATAGTTGTCAGGAAATTGATAGCTAGGGCATTCGGGGATCGATCAATCCCAACACGGCGAGGTGTGGGTGAAGCTTAGCTAGTGATGATCGGGGCATAGATAAAACCGGAAAGGTCCATTTCTAGCTATGTCCCGCCCATGTATATTTAATCTCTGCACACATTGTACATGTGTTGGAATCTATTTATATATACGTTGAATCTCGAATTCTCTGAATCACCATTTAAAGCTAATTATACGAGTAAGCTGTTGAATATTTTGAAACTCATTTTATGGAATCAAATTAGTTTCAAAATGTTCAACAGTATATAATTTATTAAATATTAAACAAAGACCTGCATTTGACTTTTCAATGTTCATGGCAGAGTAAGATTATGCATTATGATGAGACATCAGCGTACATGTGACAGAACTGATTATGATGTCATATACTTGAGTAACAGATCAGATCCATCCAGTAAAGTGTTGAAAAAACTGTGTTCCATTATGACCTCATTACTCTGACATGCAGGCCCAGTCTAGTAATGCCATAAATGGCCGAGGTCAATGTCACATTATACAATTTATCATATAAACAAGCCTTCTAGCCCCTTCCATATTTTTCGATATGAGCGCACGTGCCATATTCAACGGAGTATTTTCATTGGCTGTTGGGTGCGCAACCCATTTAAATCTACCAATTAAAACATCGATTGATGTGAGCGTGGCGCATAGGGATTACTGTTTACTGCGATTTGTTTACTATGATTTGTCATTCATGAAATGTCATCGCAAAATGTCATCGTTTGACAGTTTATCAGTCAGCAGCGAAGTAATGATTGATGGCCGTGGCTACAATTTTCAGTGACCAGTTAAAATACAATTTAATGGCTGACATCGCCAGATTTGTGTTTGTCACTCTATTTGGCTACGCATTCAGTATCTGTTATCAAGTAGTGGTGCGTCACAGCGGCAGTATCGATTTCATGAAAATCAACAATGAGAAATCAGATAAAGGTCACATTAGCAACTATTGGCAAATATTTCAAAATTATAGTTTAATTGATAAATAAAATTTCAAACTCGGTCACTTTTCATATCATTATTCTGAACCTCGTTGAAAATTATCAATTTTGCACTCGCTAAAGCTTGTGCAAATTGATAATTTTCAACTCGGTCCATAATAATGATATGAAAAGTGACCTCGGTCCAGATTCTCTATTTATCATATAAACAAGGCTTTCAGCCCATTCTTAATATGAACATACGCATGATATTCAATGAGATTTTCATTGGTTAGATAACACAAGAAATATTTTCAATGGTTAGATAACATGTAATAATCCCACATGCCCTGTAACACCGCAAATGTTTCCTAGTGACGATGACGGCGAAAATGTAAACAAGACGGGATACGATATGTTATTGATTTAAATTTTGCAGTGTATATACTACCTAGTCATGAAATACATTTGTGAATTTGCACAATGGATGCAGAAATTATTAATGTTGGAGTAAATGTAATTTCAAGTTGAAATAATGAATGTTTTGCGTGTCATTATTTTTTGTGCCGCATTGGTCAGAACTCTTACCAGGATGTGTCACAGCGACGAAAACATGGTTTCGGGGATTGATTTTACTGGAAAACTTATCAAAATATTAGAACTTTTATATGATAAATAGAATCTCAACCTCGGTCCCATTTAATATCACTATTATCAACCTCATCGTAAATTATCACATTACACTCGCTAAAATGTGTCCAATGTGATAATTTTCAAGTTGGTTGATTGATAATAGTGATATTAAATGGGACCTTGTTCCAGATCCTCTATTTCTTCTCTGGAATATAAATAAAAATAACTCCAGCATGCTGTGGTAAAGAGGCTAATATCTTGATGCGACAATCACGCAGTGATTAGCTGCCAGACATTTCAATATTCTATAAATAGAGAGTGCCTCAGGTAATGTTCACAAAAGGATTATTAACCTCACTCCTGGGAATGACAGTTGTGGCGGATGAAAGGGTATTTCTGTGTTCTACAGTCAGAGTCTGTTTGTTTTCCGGCTGCTATGTTTCTTTCTCAGAAATTATTGATTTGATTTGTCACAAATATTAGCATAAGAAAGGTTATGCACATAAATGAGGATTTCCTTTATTTGATCTTGATCTGGATGTAGAGAGAATGCAACAAATCTTTGTTTGCCGATAATGATTCAGTTGTCACTATCTGTACTGTGAAACTGATATAATGTTGTGACAATATTTGCCATTTTGATCCCCAAATGAGTTGTTATGAAACAATGATAGTATTCGCAACATAATCTGATAAGTTGGACGGATAATGCACTAAATTACTACTATCTTTTGTTAATTAACCCTTTAACACTCATATCAGCCATAATGGCTTCAGTAGTGGTCTTGAGAAATGGCCATTTGCAAATCAAGAGAAGACTGTTTTTGAAAATTTACCACTGGAATGACCATCTTTCAAAAATATAGTTTTCTCTTGGTGTGCAATTGAACATTTTGAAGGAAAATGGAAATTTTCTTGAACAAATTTAATTGTTAAATGGTTAAATTCTATGTCAAATCTGTTAAAATTGTCACTCTGAATAGGCCTAAGATCATTTATTATTAGTTAGCTAAACTACTCAATTTGGAATACAATTTTGCAATTAAATTTCCAATAAATCATTCAACTTCAAAACTATGCCATGATTTTTACACCAAAATGTAGTTTTGAAATTAATTTATAGGCTGATAGAATCTGTATCAACCAATGTCGCTCATGCTTAACCACATGCTCTCGCAACTTCGCGCATGTGCTCCCTCAACCTAGTTTTCATCTATAGTTTAACCCGTCATGTGTCAACAGCACCTCAAAGCGCTCAAAATACTACTTGATATAGCAATTAAACATTTTGATGGTAAATATTTTTCAAGATGCTTTAGTTTTAGTAGACTTTTTTAAATTTCCCACTGAATTCTTTTTCGCGGGCTTGCCTATTAAAGTGGTAATGGTAAAGAAAATTAAAGATTTTACTTAGCCAGTGTCTATCTACAGGTAGAGAGAAGAGTATTTTTGAAAATTTAACACTAGAATGACTGGCTCGGTTACCGAGCCAGTCATTCTAGTGGTAAATATTAAAAAATACTCTTCCCTAGGCCTTTGAAACAGCCATGTCTGAAGACTACGGCAAAGTTGTTTTTTGGTCACTTTGTCCATTAAAGGGTTAAGTTGATACAAGAGGGGTTAATTAGCCTGCCCATTCATTTTAGGTGCACATAATATGCAGTATATATATATATATAATATAATTACAATATTTAACAAAATACACATTATGTATGAGGATTGTGTAACCTTATTGGGATATATGCCAAAATAATAAGTATGGTAGTCAAATCTCTTATAATGGCTTCCTGCATTCAGGCCTAAAATTAGATATAATAATCTTTGGATAGACGCTGGTTGAGCTGATAACAGATAACATGAAAATGATCTTAGTTTGCAAGAGGTTACACAACTTAACATGAAAATGATGTTTGCTTGGGCAAGCTAGCACAAAATAATGGAAAGCTGCTGCAAGGTTGCCCAAGCTCCCCGCTAGCAATCCAAAATTCTTCCTGCATGCTTGAGGCATGCTTGGTGAATGCATAAATTTCTGTAAGGGAGTGCCAGCGATATAAATATGACCGCGTAGGGATGCCTGGTATTGTAGCAATGTGTATTTGAATCTCTAGGGTAAATTTGTAGTCTGGTTTGGAATGAGTTATGTAACGCATGCCAAACTGAATTTGGCAATGAGCTTCAAGAATGTCCATTTACAGGCCTAGAGAAAACTATCTTTGAAATCCCTGGTATGCCTGGCCATATAGATTTAGTATATGTTCTTGCTAGATCGCTCATGACCATCTCAAAAGCGTTATTTCAGAGTTCAGTATTTTCTCACCAGATGTATAGTCTTCAAAATAATATGTTTTTGATAATAAACCTATTAGGTAGTCAATTAAATTGTCAGATTAATATAGCCAATACAATTTTATTTCTGATAAAAATATGTAAATTTGTATCTGTTCAATTTATCTTCAAATTACCAAAATATAATTTAGCCATTTTTGAAGGATATATATATGCAGCTGATCATCTGCGTAAGCCATGCAGTGATTACCCGGTCATGCACAATTGCGATTTACTAAACACACATCACCGGCGGTCGCAACAACGAGCCCCATAGTGAAGGTATGCACATGAGCCATCTAGCCTATATATCCAAATCTATGCCTGGCTTGGTCATCAAGCCAGAGAGATGACTGTCTTTGATATCCTTGTAATCAGGGTGGTCATCAAGCCAGAGAGATGACTGTCTTTGATATCCTTGTAATCGGGGTGGTCATCAAGCCAGAGAGATGACTGTCTTTGATATCCTCGTAATCGGGGTAGTCATCAAGCCAGAGAGATGACTGTCTTTGATATCCTCGTAATCGGGTTGGTCATCAAGCCAGAGAGATGCCTGTCTTTGATATCCATGTAATCGGGGTGGTCATCAAGCCAGAGAGAAGACTGTCTTTGATATCCTCCTAATCACGGTGGTCATCAAGCCAGAGTGATGACTGTTTTTGATATCCTTGTAATCATGGTGGTCATCAAGCCAGAGAGATGACGATCTGATATCCTTGTAATCAGGGTGGTCATCAAGCCAGAGAGAAGACTGTCTTTGATATCCTTGTAATCAGGGTGGTCATCAAGCCAGAGAGACGACTGTCTTTGATATCCTCGTAATTGGGGTGTTCATCAAGCCAGAGAGAAGAGTGTCTTTGATATCCTCGTAATCAGGGTGGTCATCAAGCCAGAGAGGTGACTCTTTGATATCCTTGTAATCGAGGTGGTCATCAAGCCAGAGTGATGACTGTCTTTGATATCCTTGTAATCATGGTGGTCATCAAGCCAGAGAGATGACGATCTGATATCCTTGTAATCAGGGTGGTCATCAAGCCAGAGAGAAGACTGTCTTTGATATCCTTGTAATCAGGGTGGTCATCAAGCCAGAGAGATGACTGTCTTTGATATCCTCGTAATCGAGGTGGTCATCAAGCCAGAGAGACGACTATCTTTGATATCCTCGTAATCGGGGTGGTCATCAAGCCAGAGAGAAGACTGTCTTTGATATCCTCGTAATCACGGTGGTCATCAAGCCAGAGAGGTCACTGTCTTTGATATCCTTGTACTCGGGGTGGTCATCAAGCCAGAGAGATGACTGTCTTTGATATCCTTGTAATCGGGGTGGTCATCAAGCCAGAGAGAAGACTGTCTTTGATATCCTTGTAATCAGGGTGGTCATCAAGCCAGAGAGAAGACTGTCTTTGATATCCTTGTAATCAGGGTGGTCATCAAGCCAGAGAGACGAGTGTCTTTGATATCCTCGTAATCGAGGTGGTCATCAAGCCAGAGAGACGACTATCTTTGATATCCTCGTAATCGGGGTGGTCATCAAGCCAGAGAGAAGACTGTCTTTGATATCCTCGTAATCACGGTGGTCATCAAGCCAGAGTGATGACTGTCTTTGATATCCTTGTAATCATGGTGGTCATCAAGCCAGAGAGATGACGATCTGATATCCTTGTAATCAGGGTGGTCATCAAGCCAGAGAGAAGACTGTCTTTGATATCCTTGTAATCAGGGTGGTCATCAAGCCAGAGAGACGACTGTCTTTGATATCCTCGTAATTGGGGTGTTCATCAAGCCAGAGAGAAGAGTGTCTTTGATATCCTCGTAATCAGGGTGGTCATCAAGCCAGAGAGGTGACTGTCTTTGATATCCTTGTAATCGAGGTGGTCATCAAGCCAGAGAGATGACTGTCCTTGATATCCTTGTAATCAGGGTGGTCATCAAGCCAGAGAGATGACTGTCTTTGATATCCTTGTAATCTGGGTGGTCATCAAGCCAGAGAGATGACTATCTTTGATATCCTTGTAATCGGGGTGGTCATCAAGCCAGAGAGAAGACTGTCTTTGATATCCTTGTATGCCTGGCATGGTCATCAAGCCAATATATTCTCGCGATAAAGACCTGACAGACTGCAAATGTACATTAAAAAATCAATGTGTAGATTCTCTTGACCATTTCTGACCAACAAAGGGTGACACTCCCTTCTGTTCCCAGTTTTATATAAATATATTGACAGATAGAACAGTATATCACACCAAAATAGAACAACATATCACAGCACAAGCTGAATATATCACTACAATTTTTGCTCTGTTTGTCTTCACTTCTCAATAATTCAAAAATATTATTAGCTCACCTGGCCTAAAGTCCCAAGTCCGTCGCCGTCCGCCCATCAACTTTTACTTTAAATAACTTCTCTAGAACCACTGGGCAGATTTCAATTATATTTCTGGCAGGAAGCATCCTTAGAGCATAAGGCTTCAAGTTTGTTCTAACGAAGCCGATCAGCCAATTTGGCTGGTGGAAATTTTGGATTTTTGACAATTTCTTTTAGGAATGTCTAAAAAAATTTCTCTGAAACCACTTGGGGGATCGATTTAAAGCTTATGAAATATGATCTAAGGCAAGACCTGAAGCAAGTTTGTTTGAGGGAACGTGATTGTCCAAATAGTTCAGCGGCCATATTGGATGACCTAGTATTCACTAAAACTTCTCCAGAAATGCTGAACGGATCGGGCCGAAATTTGGGAGATATGATTAGGGACTAACTGCCATTAAAGTTTGTTCAAGGGAAGTTTATAAGTCAGAAAACATGGCCACCATGGGCCAATCAAAATGTAGTGTGTTTGGCAGCCTGTGCCATATTCAAAACTCGTGTAAATGGTTTGGCAGCCATCTTAAGATTTTTTCCCACCAAAATCTCCCACATACTAAAGTAATAAGAAAATTAAAATGTCCTTGAGAACCACTGGGCCGATTTTAAGTATATTTGGCAGAAAGCATCCTTAAGCCACAGAGATATAGGTTTGTTCAAATGAAGCCAGTCAGTCAATTTGACTAGCGGCCATATTGGATTTTGTCAGATTTTTTGAAACGCCTTAAAAAATTTTTTTTCCTGAATCCGCCTGGAGAATCAATTCAAAACTCACGGAAGTTCATCTATGGCAACAGCTGAACCAAGTTTGTTTAAGGAAACTTGATTGGCTTAATGCTTTAGTGGCCATCTTGAATGACATAGTTTTCATAAAAACGGCTTCTCCAGAACCACTGAATGGATCGGGCTGAAATTTGGGAGATATGATTAGGGACTAAGGGCCATTAAAGTTTGTTCAAGGAATGTTGATATGTCAAAGAACCTTGCAACTATGTTCTTGTTACATTTCTTGAGAACTTCTTAGGATTCTACTTATAGTTGAAATGCCTATGTTCCAGGTGAGCGATACAGGCTCATTTGGCCTCTTGTTTTCATATCTTATGTGTGCGCATAGATTTTGAAGCATTTGTGACTATCTTCACCCAGTTATTCTTCTTTAGACAACTTTTATCAGTAACTATAGGCCTACTGCAAAAATAACATTCTCATGTGATAATATAGTCCAAATTGTCCACAAATGATCAAGTAAATGGAGCGATCCTTCACTGCGCACAGATGCTCATACAATTCTCTGGAGGATTTTGCGTTTATCTAGCAATCATTGTACAATAAACATATTTTCATTGAGTGCTCTGTGATATTACAGCTAATAGAAAATGTCCATTATTGATTTTCATATCATCCCCTTTCTTGCGATGTGTGTATATTATTATATCAGAGGTGCTTGTGTTCAGCGTGACTAATGGAATGAGCCATTAACTGTCCCTGTTCCTGACACTTTATTTGCTGTGGTGGTGGAGACGGTAATACGTTCAATGCACGTCATAGATAGTAAATCTGAGGGTTTAAGATTGAAAGTTCTCTACATGTGGGTGGTATAATAATTGAGCAGTTCACTATTGCCATGGTAATGGAGTTTCACATGAACATCACAGCATTTCATATTTCCTAGTTACGATGGCTTGTTATTTCCGCTTTGTATCATGAATATTAGAATAACCTGATACAGAGGCATGAACTCAGGAAATATGTTTCCATAGTCGCAACTAATCAGCGGCATCTCAATAAGTCATTTAGGGATGTATCTATAATCAATCAATCAATCAATCAATCCAGCAAGCAAGCAAGCAAGCAAGTAATTACATATGTGTATAGTCATAAAACACGTGCAGCCAATCAATCAATCAATCAATTAATTAATTATTCAATCAATCAATCACATATGTCTATAGTGATAAAGCACATTCAGTCAATCAAACAACCAATCAAGTAACCCTTTAACATTCATATCGGCCAAAAAACATTCCTGCAGTGGTCTTGGGAAATGTCCATTTGCAGACCAAGAGAAGACTTGTTTTGAAAATTTACCACTGGAATGACTGGCTCGATAACCGTGTCAGTCATTCCGGTGGTAAATTTTCAAAAATAGTTCTCTTGATTTTTAAATGGAGATTGAAATTTTTTTGAACAAATTCGTAGGCTAAAGAGTTAATCAACCAAGCATGATCAAATATTAATTGCTGTACTATTCATATTGAACTGGGTCTAAATGTAGAGAGATTATTGATGGTAGGAATGAATAGATTTTATTTTAGAGTTGTTTGACGAATGACCAGTTGCACGTGCAGATGAGGCTGTTTTCTTTGAGAATTATCCTGTTTTGTACAGACAAGACTCAACTAACATGGCATCCAATAGTTAAATTGTATATGGAGTCAGGACATGGAATCCTGAGCAATTTGCGTAGCAGTTAACAGACATTTCATATCTCGTGTAAATGTTTCTCTATTTAATGGGACATGAGAACTTGAATCACATACCCATGCCGGCCAGTCATTTCAGTGGTAAATTTTCAGGAATTATCCTCTGGGCTGCAAATAGGCTTTTACTAAGCTAAAAAAGATGGACAAATGTGGAACATTAATGGGTTAAAGTTCAGGTTGGTTAAAATGCTATTGCATTGTATATGATCTGCAAACCAAATAATGGCTACTGTTCTATCTAATACTTCATAGGTACATAGGTTAGATTGTTCATATACTCCATTACAGGTATTACTGTGCCACCATCATAAAAATGTCTGGCGTTCGCAGTGATGAGTCAGCGATATGGTTGTCTGCTGTAGCTGCGTTTGTCAACTTCCTGTTCACAATACTGGGATTATATTTGGTGGAGAAGATTGGTCGACGCCCACTCTTGCTGTCAAGTCTTATAGGTAAGCGAGAATCAAAATGACATTAATTACGACTTAACTGTATGAGTTTCTAATTCAATCCACTTGATCCTGCTACATGTTATACGACAGATCAGAAGGTCCAGCTTAGTCGGTGAATGGTGTATGATTTCAGGAAATCATGTATTGTTTATATAATGGTGCTTATAAGTTGATCATGTTTATGCATCACAGCATGTAATTGACAGCCATGATCAGCACGTGCTATCTTGGAGCTATGGACTAAATGAGCCATTATTGGTTAAATTTGGTCCAGATAATTTCTATTTTGTCATAGAAAATGTCCATTTGCACACCAAGACTATTTGTTTCATTTACCCCTGGAAATTGAGTGGTTCAGTTAAGTATTCCAGTGGTAAAATTTCAAAACTAGTCTTCTCTTGACCTGCAAATGGACATGTCTAAAAATAAGTTGCAAAGGCTGTTTTGGCCGTCTTGGTCATTAAAATGATTAAATATCATGTGATCCATCAGCCAGTCAAAAGTAGTTCAAACAAAACATTTCACAAAACCAACTAGAGTGGGTCATCTGTTACAGTTGTATAACAAAGAAATCAGTGCATTTTGCCTGAATATATGTCAAACGTTAGCTCTAAATTAATATGTTCAAGTACAGATAAGATTATAACAAATATTTTGCATTCAACAACTACTGCAAAAACAAATCACTCAAGAGACAAGTCGTTGCAGTCTAGTCACACTGCAATCATCACTCACTGTAAACTATAGTCGAGTCACACTGCAATCATCACTCATATTGAACTATAGTCACACTGCAATCATCACTCACTGTGAACTACAGTTTAGTCACACGACAATCATCACTCACTGTGAACTATAGTAATACTGCAATCATTACTCACTGAGAACTATAGTCACACTGCAATAACCACTCACTGTTAACTGTAGTCTAGTAACACTGCAATCATCACTCACTGTGAACTATAGTCTAGTCACACTGTAATCATCACTCATTGTGAACTATGGTAACACTGCAATCATCACTCACTGTGAACTATAGTAACACTGCAATCATCACTCACTGTGAACTATAGTCACACTGCAGTCGTCACTCATTGTGAACATTAGTCTAGTCACACTGCAATCATCACACACTGTGAACTGCAATCTAGTCACTGCAATTATCACTCATTGTGAACTATAGTAACAGTGCAATCATCACTCATTGTGAACTATAGTCACACTACGATCAGCTCTCCCTGTGAACAATAGTCACATTTCAATCATTACTCACTATAAACTATAGTCTAGTCACACTCCACTCATCATAAACTATAGTCTAGTCACACTGTAATCATAACTCATTGTGAACTATAGTCACACTGCAATCATCACTGACTGAACTATAGTCACACTGCAATCATCACACATTGTGAACATTAGTCTAGTCACACTGCAATCATCACATGCTGTGAACTACAGTCTAGTCACACTGCAATCATCACTCACTGTGAACTATAGTCACACTGCAATAATCACTCACTGTGAACTATAGTCTAATCACACTGCAATCATCACTCACTGTGACCTATAGTCACAGTGAAATCATCATTCACTGTTAACTATAGTCTAGTCACACTGCACTCATCACTCACTGTGAACTATAGTCACATAGCAGTCATCACTCACTGTGAACTATAGTCACACTGCAATCATTACTCACTATAAACTGTAGTCTAGTCACGCTCCACTGATCATGAACTATAGTCTAGTCACACTGTAATCATCACTCATTGTGAACTATAGTCACACTGTAATCATCACTCATTGTGAACTATAGTAACACTGCAATCATCACTCACTGTGAACTATAGTAACACTGCAATCATCACTCGCTGTGAACTATAGTCACACTGCAGTCGTCACTCATTGTGAACATTAGTAACAGTGCAATCGTCATTCATTGTGAACTATAGTCACACTACGATCAGCTCTCACTGTGAACTATAGTCACATTGCAATCATTACGCACTATAAACTATAGTCTAGTCACACTCCACTCATCATAAACTATAGTCTAGTCACACTGTAATCATAACTTATTGTGAACTATAGTCACACTGCAATCATCACTCATTGTGAACTATAATCACACTGCAATCATCACTGACTGTGAACTATAGTCACACTGCAATCATCACACATTGTGAACATTAGTCTAGTCACACTGCAATCAGTCTAGTCCCTGCAACCATCACTCATTGTGAACTATGGTCACACTGCAATAATCAGTCACTGTGAACTATAGTCTAGTCACACTGCAATCATCACTCATTGTGAACTATAGTCACACTGAGATCATCACTCACTGTTAACTATAGTCTAGTCACACTGCACTCATCACTCACTGTGAACTCTAGTCACATAGCAGACATCACTCACTGTGAATTATAGTCACACTGCAATCATCACTCACTCTTAACTATAGTCTAGTCACACTGCAACCATCACTCATTGTGAACTATAGTCTAGTCATGCTGCAATCATCAGTCATTGCGAACTATAGTCTAGTCACAGTCCAATTATCACTCACTGTAAACTAGTCACACTGCAATCACCACTCACTGTTAACTATAGTCAAGTCACATAGCAGTCATCACTCACTGTGAACTATCATCACACTGCAATCATCACTCACTGTTAACTATGGTCTAGTCACACTGCAATCATCACTCACTGTTAACCATGGTCTGGTCACACTGCAATCATCTCTCACTGTTAACTATAGTCTAGTCACACTGCAATCATCACTCATTGTGAACTATAGTCTAGTCACAGTCCAATTATCACTCACTGTAAACTATAGTCACACTGCAATTATCATTCCCTGTTAACTATCATCACACTACAATCATCACTCAATGTCAACTATAGTCACACTACAATCATCACTCACTGTTAACTATAGTCACACTGCAAGCATCACTCATTGTTACCTATAGTCTAGTCACACTGCAACCATCACTCATTGTGAACTATAGTCATACTGCAATCATCACTCACTGTTAATGATTGTCACACCTCACTCATCACTCACTGTGAACTATAGTTACACTGCAATCATCACTCACTGTTAACTATACTCTAGTCACACTGCAATCATCACTCATTGTGAACTACAGTCACACTGCAATCATCACTCATTGTGAACTATAGTCACACTGCAATTATCTTTCACTGTAAACTATCGTTACACTGCAATCATCACTCATTATCAACTATAGTCACACTACGATCATTACTCACTGTGAAGTAGTCACACTGCAATTATCACTAATTGTGAACTATAGTCACACGACAATTATCACTCATTGTGAACTATAGTAACACTGCAATCATCACTTACTGTTAACTATAGTCTAGTCACACTGCAACCATCACTCGCTGTGAACTATAGTCTAGTCACACTGCAATCATCACTCACTGTGAACTATAGTAACACTGCAATCATCACTCACTGTGGACTATAGTCACACTGCAATCACCACTCACTGTGCACTATAGTCTAGTCACACTGCAATCATCAGTCAGTGTTGACTATAGTCACATTGCAATCATCACTCACTGAACTATAGTCTAGTCACACTGCAGTCATCACTCACGGTGAACTATGGTAACACTGCAATCATCACTCACTGTGAACTATAGTCACATTGCAATCATCACTCACTGTGAACTATAGTCTAGTCACACTGCAATCATCACTCACAGTGAACTATAGTCACACTGCAATCATCACTCACTGTGAACTATAGTCACACTGCAATCATCACTCACTGTGAACCATAGTCTAGTCACACTGCAATCATCACTCAGTGAACTATAGTCACACTGCAATCATCACTCACTGTGAACTATAGTCAGACTGCAATCATCACTCACTGTGAACCATAGTCTAGTCACACTGCAATCATCACTCCCTGTGAAATCTGTGAATGAAGAGAAACGTATCTAAATGCAAATGCCTATAAGCATGTCATGAAACTGTGAGCATAAATGAGCTCATGCATATTTTGCAAACAGTGTGCATTCCATGAGAACTTTTGCCTCAGGAAGATGAACATAACAGAAGCATTAGAGGATAATAAAAGCAAAAGAAGCTGTGAATAGTAATGATTTATTTTGACTCCAAATCACACTCTTTCCTTTTCATACAGCATTAGAGAACAATCTCCATTTTTGTGTATATTTTATTTATTGCTGCTTCCCCAGTTGGTTATTTCCGCTTACACAGCGTCAGGTGAACTTAGACAATCACGATTTGTCTGTTGTGGAATGGCTTGCCATTTGTTGATGGATACGAATAGCAGAGTTAAGGCCCTTGCTATATTTTCAAATCCTTTTGAAGCCTATGAGGAAAATATGTTTGTGGCACGATTCATCATTTGTCGATGGATTAAAACCAAATTTGGCAAATATGTTCCGTTATACAATATCTATGTGGGCTATGTAGAGGAAGTGGTCACGCCCACAAATAACAGAGTTATGGCCCTTGCTATATTTTCAAAGTAGTGAAGCCTGCCAATTATGGGGGAAATATGTTCGTGGCATCTATTCTGGCTATGAATATGAAGTGGCCGTGCCCTTAAACAAGGGCCAGAACTCTGGTTCATTAAGGCATTTTAAGTATTGAACCCTTCGATGGGGAAAATACGTTTCGTCAATTGTCGATGGATTAAAAACAAATTTAGCAGCTACAGTACAGATCTTAGTTAGCTTTACTGTTTGACGAAGCAAAAACGAAACAAAAATGCGTCTTCTTCGCGTCAAAACCTCGTAGCGTTTCCAGGCGTGGCCAAACACCAAACGCATTTTATTTATTTTATAGGCGCATCTAACGGAAAGTCTAACCCGTTCTACAATATGTTAAACGTATCATGAAATATTTTAAATATCACGGAAAAAGTCAAACGCGCAATCAAATGTATTCATTAACTCTACAAAGATTCTTACTACACGTCATTAAACATAAAGTGGAATCGGTCTATAGTCTGTCAAGTACCCGTACATGTAAATTTAAATTGCAATTGGAGCCGTATATGTGTTAAGTACATGCATCGACTTTAGCTTTTTTTGTGGCTGTAAATGATAATTGTCGAAATGTCATCAGAAATGTCATCATCGTAATCAATCGTAATTTTGTTTAAAATGGACGTGTGTGAACTCCGCACCTGGGTATTCTTTACTGAGTATGAAGCTAGTGTGATGACTGTGTGTATATTTTAATAAATTTTCAATCCACAATTTCTTTTGAAATCTGGATGAATAAACCAAGATATTCTCTGAAATGGGTTTATTACAATATTTGAGCCGACGTAATAGGCATAACTTTTTAGAACAATATATGCACCAGTTGCAGCTAGTGTTATGCCAAATTTGTCTTATAACGGAAAGGGAAGCGATTTACAAAATCTGCAAACCTGACATTCGGTTGTTTTCGATTTCGCTATTTCATACATAATATGTAACCGAAAATCTCCGCTTTTACATAGACATGCACATGCGTACATAGTTGTTTTACCCGTGCCTGGGGTGCGTTCAGGACCGCGAAAAACGTTTTCCGTGTACCGCGTAGAACATGAACGTTAGCCTTCCTGAACTCACTCCAGGAGTATCCGAGTACATAACGTTATTACCCGTTTTCGGCAACGGGTATCATTGTCTGATTGGTCGAGAATACACGCATATTTAATCAGATCTAGCAAAGATGGCATCAACTGTTTAGAAAATAACATATTTTTGTGTATGCAATTCATCAATCTACGCACATTTCGTGTACGCCACAGACTAAAAAGTAGACAGATAACACGGAATAACTAAACTGCCAATCAGAAAGTGTGATGCCTATATATTTGACCGCTTAGGCATCTTCAGGCTTATTACTGACAGTGCTTGATGTTAGTTATCTCGAAAACTGTAAACAAAGACATGCGTCGATGATCGAGTTTATCGGATTGTTTATCTTCAACATTGTTTTTTCGCGACCAGGACGAAATGGATATTATATATATATATATATTTTGTGTCTGTGGCTCTCTTGCGACAATCAATAACTTTCTCATTATCGGTGACATCACACTTACTAAAACAAGAATGATAATGCAGGTTACTGGGCCAATATTGGCCTAGTAACCTGCATTATCAGGGAAGTAGGCCCCGAATCTAAACCAATGAATTAAAACATTTTACCCATTTGAACCTGAAATCCCAGAATTCCACTTTTACAGTCATTATATAAGTATGATGTTTAATATTTTGAAAGCAATTTGACTGGAAGCTGGCTTTCAGTCAAATTAGTTTCAAAATATTCACCAGAAATCGTTTGAAATTGTTAATGCAATAGTAGAAGTACTCCCTTGTTGGAGGCGATATTCCCACCCTGTATTATATTCATAGAATCACAATGACATCATCGCAATCATATTTCCCATAATACCCTGGGAGATACGCCATTTTCAGAGGGGCTAATTTAACATTACGAGCAATGGGCCGTTAAACCTTAATTACATTTTCTTTAATATATTGCGAAATTCACTCATGATTTCATGTTTTCTGATACCTGACAGGG
>JAVVLW010001265.1:0-20000 GCA_034401795.1 Chaetoderma sp. LZ-2023a | reverse complement strand
AATCCAAGTACGTGCCGCTAGCACCGCTATCCGCGATCGACCCAGTGATGGTCGATGGCATTGGAGTATGCTCTTTCATATCATATGCGACGGGCTCCTTCGTTGTGATAATTGTTGTAGTGTTTATTTTGTATAAATGTGGCATCTTACAACGCATGTGGATTTGTGTTAAATGCAAGCCACCTGCGGCCCATAGTAGTGCGCCACGTCAGATTCATCCTCCGCCCCTGCGGGGAACTGCAGCCCTGCCGGTAATGGTGGAGATGTTGGCCGGGTCGTCGCCGAACGCTATTGCCAGGACTGAGATCGACCCGACGGCTGACCACTGGATTGACGTGGAGCGGTATGATGACATTGGTGAACCTCCTAACGTGGATCTTAGTGACCGATTGGAATCATCCCAATGACATTTTCGTTAATTTCATATGCTGTGTATGGGACACGCAGGGTAGAAGATTGACTTTATACTATTCTAGTAATAATTGCACAAGATTTGTAATGGTATTTGCACTGTGGATTCAAGATGTTATTGCTGTTATTATATTAAGCATATTATACCGTTATATTTAATGATGCTATTAATGTGTTTCCGGGGATGGTCAGTTGCGCATGATATTCCATTACACGGACAAGTTTGTAATTTGTATAGGATTATGCTGTTTTCCTATGTTTCCGGGGACGGTCATTGCGCATGATATTCCGTTACCCGGACATGTTTAATTACTGTTGTTGGAGTACGTAATGACGTAGTTATGATTGTGACATAGTCTGGAGGTGTCTGGTATGGCAGTGTAGGGTTGTTGATAGTGCACAGCGAGTTAATTGTCACTCTCTGTAGGCCTAGAGAGATGGTTAATTAACTTCGGTTGAGGGGCATGTGTAGATATCGGACTGTACGTAGGGAGTCATGACCCTGCGCACATCTTATATTTACGAGTATAAGACCTCAGTGAAATTACATGTTTGAACACCAGGTAAGCTAAAAGACTATGTCACCGTGTATGATTGAATGCATAAGCATCTGAATGCATGAGCATCAACTATAGCATCTTATTATTTAGATATATATTATCAGCACTGGATGACTGGCAATGGATACGTCGGTTAATGTGCGGGTACAATCCGCAGAAACTGAATCGAGTACGACCTTTGATGATTAGCACCAGTTTGGAATGTTGGAGTCAATTAAGGAAATAAATATGACAAACGGACTTAGTTAATTACGTAGCGGTCTGTGGTTCCCACAAATTCTCGTGGCCAGATAAGCGGAGGCAGCTGTGAATCGAGTATGACTTTTGATGATTAGCACCAGTTTGAAATGTTGGAGTCAATTAAGGAATTAGATATGACAAACGGACTTAGTTAATTACGTAGCGGTCTGTGTTCCCACGAATTCTCGTGGCCAGATAAGTGGAGGCAGCTGGGTGCAATGGTAACTAGTGTACCGATTAACTCTAGCATTCTACAAATTGTCGACTAATAGGTAATGAACAGAACATGGACATAGTGGCTTCCTGTAGGCACTAAAGGGCACAACCGAAAATTACTATCGAAAACGTAGCAATTAGAGGCAAGCTAATTCACCAATAGGCCTTGCTATCAAATAAGCATCCGTCATTTGTGGCAAGTCATTCGTCAGAAATGACGTGCTAATCCAACAAGAATCGCAAAAGCGCTAGGTAAAAGGCGTCCTCCCCAGTCAAGACGGTCAGGGTTTTGATTGGTCAAAATGATGTCATAATCCAATGAGAATCAGAGCAACCTCCGGCGGTACGAAACCAAGATGGAGGGAGAATAGAAACGAAAATGGTATATAAACGGGACTTTAACTTTAGTTCGGGGTCCGGTCCGCCTCGCACCTTGTGAAACGCTCTTGCTGAATGGTTTTAAGTAGGCAAGGGCTAATTTGAATAGTATAGCAAACCAGAGCAGCTGGGAGTAATGCTAGTTCATTGTGAAAGATTAGGAAACATTAAATTAAATCTGTCGTAAATACGTAAACTGGTAACAGTAAAAGTTACCGACTTTGTAGAATTACTGTACAGTTAAAATAGCGAATAAAACGATCACCTTGTGATATCAATACAAGGCAAAAGTTTGGCGCATAGTTTGTTGTTGACTCTGGAGACTACGGAAGATCACCGTAGCTTACCTGCAAGTTCTAGTAGTCAGTCAGATCAGGCCCAGATATCAAATATAAGTATTGTTAAAGTTCATCTATAAACGAGGCGAGCTGATATCTATTTCTTTCGTTCTCGGTAAGGTGGGTTGTCGCAGCAACCTTACATACAAACCTTACCCAAAACGGAAGAGATTTCATAGTCAAGTATATCTCATAAAAACGTATACGTAGCATAGATACAGGATAGACGTCAGAAATCTTCAATTTGTTTGTGGTCTGGCTATGTTTCAACAGTAGCTGAAATAGAAAGTGAAACAAATATGATTACACAGGGAGTTATAAGCATTACATAATGGGCCTTTCCATTTTATCCATCAAGCATGATGTCATAATCAACTACATGATGCATAAGGATGACAACATAATCAATGACATAATGAATGACGTAGATAAGTTCGTCAATCTTCACAGACACTTAATTGATGACGGACTATATGTATTCTATTTAACCCTTTAATGGACAAATTTGGTGAAGAAAATATTAATATCCACTTATTGAATGTCCAATTAGAAAATTTATGACAAATTACTGGCTCGGTCATTGAGCCAGTCATTTGTGGTGAATTTTCAAAAATTCTATTCTCTTGGCCTGTAAATGGACATTCCACAAGGCCATAACAGAGGCCAGTTTTGGTCGGCATGACCTTTAAAGGGTTAATAAAAATGATGTTGAATATTTTAAAACTAATTTGACTGGGAGTTGTTGCTGTCATATCAACAGCTTACATGTATAGTTTTCAGAAATTTGAGATTCAGAGAGTACAGAGAACGATCCCAATGCAGGTAAAACTTGGGTAGAGCTTAGCTAGCGATGGGTGGGGCATAGCTAAAACGGGATTCCTCCATTGGCAAAACTATAAGTAAGACTGAGCGGTGGTAGTGAACACCTGACCTAGCACTGTAATAGTAGCATGATAAAATAGCAATCTATGTGTTGGTACAAGTACATTATGTAATAAATTATTAAAAAGTGTACCAACACAAATACTGATAGAATGCTACATGTATTTTGACATAATACTGGTGCAGTGCCCGGTCAAGTGTTTACTACCACCACTCAGTCTCACACCACAATAATAAATTAGCTACTATAATCTCACTCTGTCTGAGTACAGCGTACATTGCTCATAGTGATATTCACTATACCACCACGTACCTCACCGATAATATTTGTTAGAATAAACCAGCATGATTATAATCATGCCAGTTTATTCATTCATTTTGTTGGGTGACATGCATGGTGGTACAGTGGTATCTGATAAGCATGCTGGATTATTCATTAATTTTTCTGGGTGGCATGCATGGTGGTTACAACTCAGGTGATGTGAAGTTTGAAAGAAAAAATTCTATGGAAACTAGTAAAAAAATATTTAAATTTCATAGACAACAAAACAGCCCTTAAGCCTATTTATACCTGGAAATTCCTCAGCTGCTCTCGGAGAGCATCTAGACTTCCGATGGAGAGTTGGTGTTTCCAGGTGAGTGACCGCTGAGGACAGTGAATCGCCCATGTCAGGAGAGTGAAAGACTGATTCAAGTCAGACCACCAATGACCGATAGGAAAATATCTATTTGTAGAACAAGAGAAGACTATTTTTGAAAATTTATGACTGGAATGACTGGCTCGGTTATCGAGACAGTCATTCCAGTGATAAATTTTCAAAAATAGCTTTTTCTTGGTCTGCAAATAAATATTTCTCAACACCACTGCAGAAACCGGTTTAGGATGATATGAGCCGGGTTCTGCCGATCCGGTTGCTTAGTGAGGTGAACTGTCCCACTTCCTCAAGAAATCATGGGTCATTTTGATAAATGTTGGATCAAGTACATACATGGAAGCTATCTATGTCCTAAACTCCATTAGGCCAATGAACCATGTGTGAAGGTAATGATTGGATGGTGTGTATTTTAGAGCACTAAATGGTGCAAGGGCCCTGCCTCCGCAAAACCCTGCATGAGTGTTAAAGTGTTATGTATATGATGTCATGGAAGATATCTATGTCCTAACTCCATTAGGCCAATGAACCATGTGTGAAGGTAATGATTGGATGGTGTGAATTTTAGAGCACTAAATATGCAAGGGCCCTGCCTCTGCAACACCCTGCATGAGTGTTAAAGTGTTATGTATATGATGTCATAATGAATTACATCATATGTAGGCTGACGTAGCTAAGTCTTTTGAACTTTTAAGAGTCTTTTGTATGAATTGTATGTCTTTACTACTTAGTAAACATTCTGTTGAATATTTAACAGCAGACCCCAGTCAAATTACTTGGAATTAGTTTCAAAATATTCAACAGGTTAGCTGTATCTATAGTTACCATGAAATTTGGAATTCAGGATTCAAAGTACATACTGATCCCAACACACGGTCGCACAGGGCATAGCTAAAAGTGGATCCATCCATTAGAAAATCTAAATTTCTGTTTTATCCTCATGCCAATTCCAGCTTTTGCTATATTTAACCCTTTCACCGACAGGTCCTGAAAACAATGTGGCATGTTAAATGATGGTGGTAGCCTAATTTCTCAATCTGAAAGAAAATTTAATTTTAGTGTGATGACGTTGAATTAATTACCTACCTACCTTTAAAATCTCCTCGAGCCCTTTCTTTATCTCCATGTTTTGAAAAAATTAGGATACATTTGTCTCCATCCATTCATCACGCTATCTCCTCCCAAACAGTTGGGTGGAATTCAACCAAATTTGGTATGTAGGTTATCCATATGATTGTGGATTGGCCGACAACATTTATTTTATGTAGTCAGAGATTGGTGTCTTCCAGATTTATCTAGATTTCCCATAGTCCTGCCCACACTCTCGCACATCATTTGACACCCTCTCAATAGTTTTAAATTAAGCCAGATGAGCCACTACATTTAGCTAGGACTAGTGATTACTATATTCTACTATAGCCCTTCAAATCTTTGCAGACCAAGGGAAGACTATTTTTTAATTTTACCACTGAAATGACTGGCTCAATTATCGAGCCAGTCATTCTACTGGTAAATTTCCAAAAATAGTCGTCTTGCTCTGCTCACAATAGAGGAATTTTTGACCACCTTGACCATTAAAGAGTTGACATGTCAAATTGTTACCATTGGGTTGGTCAGTTATAAGTTGTACTAGACCTGGTCAATTTCTGCTAACCTCGTGCTCATGTTAATTTTAACCCCTGCTCTCACAGATCATTTCCTGTTAAGACCTCCAGATTTTTCACAGCGATCCACGCCAGTCTCTGTGTAATGTAACTCCTCCGAAAGCGGTGGATGGAATTCAAACAAATGTTGTAGGTTACTATAGAGTGCAAGAGGCCATTTTTATCTCAACTACAAAGTAAAATGAGCTCTTGTGATACCATGCACGTCGCCCGGCGTCGTCTAATTTGCGTTTAGCTCAACTTTTCTGTTTATATCTCATGTTTGGTTGATCATACTGGTCCTAAACTTGGACACATGCCTCCTTATAATGACACGGCATCACACAATGATGTTCTGGCCAAAAGGTCAAAATCACTGATACGCATGGCAACCATTTGCTGTCCACCATCCATCCGTCAACTTATGTTTAAAAACATAAGTTGACGGATGGACGGCGGACAGCAGATGGTTGCCATGCGTATCAGTGATTTTGACCTTTTGGCCAGAACATCATTGTGTGATGCCGTGTCTCATACATACGTTAACCGCTTGCCGGATTTCAAACTAATGTGGCTGGAAGGACCCTAATGCTTTCGGCTTCCGAACATGCATACAGAATTGTGATTGGTCAATTTTTGTGTGAAAATCTTTGACTTTATGAAAAATTTAGCAGAAATTGTCAGAACGCTACTCCTCATTAACCGCTTGACAGATTGCAACCCTAGTTGGCTGGACATAAATTGCCAAAATGCATATTCTCCATGACCGCTTGGTGGATTATGTCCAAATTTGGTGTAAGGATTCTGCAGTAGTTGGCTCTAGAACCTCTATTCAGAATTTTGTTTTATAATTCTGGTTAGCAACAACCATCATCAGATGAGATATTTTGACAGTTCACCTCTATGTCTGCCTCACCTCAAAAGAAAAATAGGAAGTGGAAATTAGATAAGGGTATACAGGCAACCTGCTGAATATTTTGAAAGGTTTTGATAGATAGATAGGTATGTACATACTCGGTATATTTTATAGGCAGCCTTTTTTGACATAGTAGCGGCCTTCTCTGCTGGCAGCCCTTATTGCCATACACCTTCCAGGATACCGTTACAGGCCCTTGGCCCCCTTGTTGATAAGCCTTCTAAATTTATTTTATGTTTAAAGTCAATCATCAGAGTTCATTGCTGTCATGAAGTCGAGATTCATGGTTGCATTGCAGCCACATTTCTTGTATTACATTTGGCTCCTCCCCTGGGGTAGTGAACGTGGTCGATTGCTATGACACGCCATCGACCAAACAATCTAGTTATCACTTACTTTCCATCATCAGATAGATCCAAGTTATCAGAGATTGTAACCCACAGCCTATGATTTTTCTTTTAATCACTTCCAGGGTTGTTAAATCTTAATGTATGATCACACAACCTCCTTTATTAAAATTTGAGAAAAATCTGACCAGTTTGTTTCCGATATATCCATAGATTAAAATTTGTACCCAATCTGGATCCAACTGGGTTTTTGTCCAGATCACAGCCAAAGTCTGGAAATCCTTGTTTAGGTTATGTTGCTTTTTTACTGTCGTCTACTAGTACACAACTGTCAAAGCGTCATGAGATTAGTTCAACCAATCAGATTTGCCATTGATGTCTTTTCCAACAATATCTCTGCCAATCAAAGATAACGAGGTTAAATATATACGCGATGACGTCATCAGAAAGGAATGGTGGTCCAGTTCAAGACAATTGTCCATTCGGCATTAGATATATCGATATTTTCACTATAAAAACGCAGAAATTAGACGAATCCCGCGAAAAAACACTAAATTAAATACATCTTCTGATAAATCCAGCCACAAATTGACGTAAATAAGTTAAAATCTGCTGTACAAATCGCTCAAAGTTTGCACGCGAGATACATGTATGGAGAAAACATGTACTGATAAGCGGGTCTGCCTAGACTAGGAACCGAGGACCGGTTTGCTTCTAGCCATAGGACTCGTCGAAAGAACTGGAGAACCGCAGTTGGAATTGATGGCGCATTTAATTTATCGTAAAATTTTCAAACGCTACCAAACGCGTAGGGCAGAAAGTTAAACCCGTCATTCAAAATGTCAAACCCAGTGTCAAAATTTTAACCCGTCAAGATAAAATTCAAGATGCGTATTGAGATTTTACCAAATGCGCTATGTCTAAGCAAATCACTACGAGAAAATGACGCCATACAAACACGTTTTAAACAAGCTTTAGGATGCATTTAAGTAAAGCTAACTAAGATCTGTACTGAATGTTCCTTCAGTCAAATATTTCTTTGAACTATGAATATAAATAGGCTGCACCTTTAAATAAGGGCCATAACTTTGGTTTATTAAGACTTCAAACTGTTCAATCCTTATAGTTAAAATACATTTGCTTTGTCAATTGTTGATGGATTAAAACCAAATTTAGCAGATACGTGTAGTTTGCTTCTGGCAATATCTATTTGCCCTATGAATATGAAGAGGCAACGACTTGAAATAAGGGACATAACTCTGGCTCTTACGGCATTTTAAGTATTGAACCCATGGGGAAAATAATCTGTGTCACATTTCATAAATTGTTAATGGATTAGAACAAGATTTGGCAGAAATGTTCCTTTAATACACTTTAATCTTTAATAATTAAATCATGGATGGATGCTCCAATGATCAATGGTACTTTTCCCTTTGGCCAAGATTCTTGCATTTCCTCATCCAAATTTTTGACTGAAATCTCACCTTTGCCCCGTTGGTAAATATCAGTGTTGGGACACTTGAACCATTGGTAAACAATGTCAGTGAGCTGCCCCCATTGATCAATGGTATGGAACCATTGGTCAACAGTGTCAGCGATTTGCCCCATTGATCAATGGTACTTTTCCCGTTGGTCAATGTCAATAACACCAATATTCTTGCATTTCCTCATTTCAAATTATTGACTACTATTTGATAATAGTGTCAGGGATGGCTGCCCCATTGATCAATGGTACATTTGCCATTGGTGAATATTGTCACGTATGCCAATATTCTTGCATCTCCTCATTCAGATATTTTACTGTGACCATTATCCCATTAGTAAATGTCATCTGTTAATACACATGAACCATTTGACAGTAGTGTCAGGGATGGCCGCCCCATTGATTAATGGTAATTTTTCCATTGGTCAATATTTGTCAAGGACAAACTTTCATATTCCCGGCCCACTTGTTTTCCATGAACCCATGACCCATTGATCATCAGTTACGTTTTCCTCATTAACAACCACTTCTTGTCCCATTTGTCAATAGTGTATATGACACTTGATTTGTTTGGCACTAGTGTCAGAGATGATTGTCTCATTTGTCAATAATGTCACTTGGGACCCTTGTCCCAAGAACCCGTGCTCTTGTTAGCCAGTGGCATCAGTTATGCTTACCCCATTGGTACATTGTGTCAGTGATACTTAACTCAGTCCTCGATAAGGCCATATGGTTCCACTGGTATCAGTTACGCTTGTCCAATTGACACATGGTGTGTGTCCCATTGGTTAATAGCGTCAGTGATACTTGTGTTGTTAGTCATTAGTGATTAGGATGATCGCCTCACTGGTCAGTAATGATAAGGACCATTGTCGTATTGGTCTATGGCAACAGTTATCCTTACCTGATTGACCAATAGTGCTTGTTGTGCATTAATTAATATAAACATGTTTACAATTCCTCATCAGCTAGGTGAGCACTATGGCCATTGGGACATTTATTATCCTTATAAGTTGATTTTTTTACCTGAGGTGATCTTGACTGTACACATATTTGTGTTTCTGCAGGTGCAATAGTTAGTTTGGCATGGCTCGCTGTTGGCTTCCAATTATCTGCAATAGACACTCCAAAGATAGCTCTCAAGGAAACCACTGTCAGTTCAAGGACACATTGTGATAGATACAGGTGGGTAATTCAACGTGTGAGCATACATGTGTGGGTGTGCATGCGTGTGCGCGCGCGTGTGTGTGTGAACGTGCACTTTTTCTGCTTCCTAATTATATATAATTTGTATTGAATAATAAGCATTTATTAGCTCACCTGGCCAGAATGGCCAAGTGAGCTTATGCCATGGCGACCGTCTGTCGTCCATCCATCAACTTTTGCTTTAAAACACTACTCCTCATTAACCACTTAGCAGATTTCAACCTAATTTGACAGGAAGGACCTTAAGGTGGCTTCAGAACTTGTATACAGAATGTTGATTACACAATCTTTTCTGTGGCCATCTTGAATTTTCCAAAAATTGGCGGGAAATTGTTTAAAACGCTACTCCTCATTAACTTCCTGGACAATTTCAACCAGACGTGACTGGAAGGATACTAGGGTGGGAGGTTTCAGAACGTGTATACAGAATTTTGATTGGTAAATTTTTCCGGCGGTCATCCTGGATTTTAAAAAAATAAGTTAAAGCCTACTCTTTATTAACCACTGGGCTGATTTCAATTAAACTCAGTGGGAAGGACCGTAGAATAGTATGCTTCAGAACTTTTATGTAGAATTTTGATTGGACAATTTTTTTGGTGACTATCTTGAATTTTTAAAAAATTGGCGGGAAATTGTTTAAAACGCTACGCCTCATTAACTTTTTGGGAAATTTCAGCCAGACTTAGCTGGAAGGACCCTATGGTGGTAGGATTTAGAACATGTATACATAATTTTGATTGGTCAATTTTTCCAGTGCCCATCTTGGATTTTCCAAAAAATTTTGGAAATCTTTTAAAAGGCTACTCCTCATTAACCGCTTGGCCAATTTTAACCAAAGTCAGCTGAACGGACCCCAGTGTCGTATAGTTCAGAACATGTATACAGAATTTTGACTGCTTGGTTTTTTTGGGTGGCCATCTTGGATTTTCTGGAAAATGGGAATTCGTTTAAGACACTATTCCTCATTAACCCCTTGAGTAATTTAAACCAAATATAGCTGGTAGCCTCTAGATAATCTATTCCAAATTTTGATATGTCAATGTTTTCATGGCCATCTTTGATTTTCTGAAAATTATCCAGAAACATTTAAAGATGGTACTCCTTAATCAATAGTCCGATTCCAACAAAACTTGGGTCGAACAATTCTATGACGGTAGGCTTCAAAATGTCAAATGAGAATCTGGATTGGTCTATTTTTAGCTCACATGGTCAAGTGAGTTTATGGCATGGTGACCGTCCGTCTATTCGTCCGTCCGGCCGGCATCTGTCAACTTCTGCTTAAAAATGCTATTCCTATTTAACCTCTTGGCAGATTTCAACCTAATTTGGCTGGAAGGACCCTATGGGGGGGGGGGGAGGGTAGGCTTCGGAACTTGTATATAGAATTTTGATTGGTCCATTTTGTCCGCGGCCATCTTGAACTTTCCAAAAAATGGCAGGAAATCGTTTAAAATGCTACTCATTAACTGCTGGAGCAATTTCAACCAGACTTGACTGGAAGGATACTAGGCGGGTAGGTTTCAAAACTTGTATACAGAATTTTAATTGGCCAATTTTTCTGGTGGCCATCTTGGATTTTCTGAAAATTTCTGGAAATCACTTAAAAGCCTATTCCTCGATAAGCACTGGGCCGATTTCAATCAAACTTGGATGGAAGAATCCTAGCGTAGTATGCTTCAGAACTTATATACAGAATTTTGATTGGTCCATTTTTTCTGGTGGGTATCTTGAATTTTCCGAAAAATTCCGGGAAATCGTTTAAAACGCTACTCCTCATTAACTGTTTCGCCGCTAGGTTTTGTACCATACTGTACTAAATATTTTGTATAGAATATTGCCATTTATTTTAGTAAAAATAAAATTCCGACTTAACTAAGATTTTGCCGTCATGTCTTTGTTCTTGTCAACAACATATAGTCCAGGAGCTAAAGCTAGGTCAGAATCGTGACGTAGCACACCCAGTATTCGGAAGGTCTGACACTTGCTGTGGCTTGGGGGACATGTCCCACACATTTTAAGCCCTGTTGTACAAACAAATTGTGGTAGCACTAATTAGTTATCCTGATTTCTTTGCATAGGGGGTCTAGGCTTTGGCTGTATCCACAGTGCACAACGATATAAGCATGATCGTGTCATAGCTCAAAGTAATATCGTATTAGATTCACCATATATGATATTTAGACGGATATCGACCTAACATATATCCAACATACATTTTGCATGCATATACCAAAGGCGAGGGTGAAATGTGAAGGTTATATTTTATGTATGTATACTAACTCCATCATAGAATCTGTATATCCAGCTGTACCACTGTTGACAAAGCACCCAGGTAATGGTGGTTGGAATGACACAGATGGATGTGGTGGTAATCGGTGCGGAAAAACAAATTAAAATGAATACTACACCTCACATCGCTCTCATTGTCATTGTCTACATATAATTCAAATTATGCCAGTAACACTTGTTCCGGGGTAATTTTGTAATTTGACATCACAAGTAAACTGAAAGTTTAATTCACTCATTTTCTCAAATACAAATCTTTTTTTGGAACGCAAATAAGAATGCAAGTGGCATTTTATGAATTTGTATTCATAAGAAAGGTTGTTAATACATGCCTTGATTAATAAAACCTAGTATTGATTTAATATATATGCACACACACTAATTACATTTGCGAAATAATTACAAGCGCTATATAACTAGCAATTAAGCAAATATGGACAGTGATAGTTGTGACGAGGAAGTAGCGTTTCATCTTCTCCCAGCAAAGCGTATCAAAACGACACAATGGACTCGCTGTATTATTTGTCAAGCACATAGTAGCGAAACTGTTAGCAATGCCACTGAAGTCGGCATCTCAAAGTTCATAGATGCTTTCCAACACCGGGAGGATGACGTTTATGAAAGACTTAACTCAAATATTGATCAATTAAAACAACTGGATATCGTGTGGCATAGAAACTGTTATGCTAAATACACAAGCAAGCACAATATTAACTTTGCGAAAAGACGATCCATGACACCACCAACTCCTATGCTTCTTGATAAACAAAGTCCAGAAGAATCGACAAGTTTGGCTAGAGCAGCAAGATCGAGATCATCCCCGATAAACTGGGCAATGTGTATGTTTTGGCAAAAGAAAACTCACAAGAAAGTCAAGAAATTATTCTCAGTTTCTATATTTTCCGCATGCCAAAACATACAAATTGCAGCAGAGAAAATGGCGGATACAGAAATGCTTACCAATATAAGAGGCGTAGATTTAATCGCTTCAGAAGCCAAATATCATGAAATATGCCGTGCACAGTATGTATCAATGCGCAATGTGATGTGTAAATCATACCAAGAAACTGTGAATGAGGATTCGTTCTCCCAATCATTCTCGGAGCTGGTAGCAGAGATAGAGTCTGGACTTGTATCAGGAAAAGCTTACAGCATGACATATTTGTTGAGTCGATTTAAGTTTTATCTAAAGAATAATGGTGTGACTGCTGACAACTACCGCTCCCAAAGACTGAAAAGCCGATTACAAAACTACTTTCAGGATTCAATCGTTTTTCACCAGCATCTAAACCCTTCCAAACCCGAGCTTGTTTATTCCAGTGATATATCTTTAGAAGATGTTATTAATGCAGCTGCCAATGCAGCTGGTGGTAGATCAGCATATACTGATAGGCCACATGGCTCAACTGATACTACTAGCAATGATGTTCACACGTTGTTCCACGCAGCGCAGATTTTGAAGGGAGATTTGGAGGCTTGTGAGGGGATCACCATTAAACCAGTTGATGTTGACAATCTGACCCTCGCAAAAGCAAAGGAAATTATTCCCCAAAGCCTCTACTGGCTGCTGCGGTGGGTTACCACGAATGCAGATTTAGCACCAGAGCAGTTTGGTAATGTTAGATCAGAATGTGCTAATGAAGGTGATGAGAGGCATGTAATGATGATATGCCAAGATATAGCGCATTGTGTATCACACGGGAGAAAGAAAATGCCAAAACACATAAGCCTCGCTATGACAATGAGGCATCTTACAGGTTCCAAAGAAGTTGTCACCATTCTGAATCGTATGGGTCATAGCGTTTCCTATGATGATATTGAGGTAGTTGACACTAGTATGGCGCTTGAAGTATTAGCTCAATCAACACGGTATGGAGTTGTAATACCAACAAACATTGTTCCAAACTCGTTCGTTCAAGTAGCAGCTGATAACAATGATATACTTGAAGAAACCTTAGACGGTAAACAGACAACTCACTCAACGACAATGGTGATGTTCCAACGAATGCAATTTGGCCCAAGACCAGAGCGTGTCATACATGCTGAACACTCAGTCAGGAGAAGGGCTTTGACAGCACCAGGTACTGAAACCAGAATTCTTGATTGTGGGGTGTTTGGTAGAAGGCCAGTTGTGACCGCGTTCATAGACACTGTCAAGAAGGATTGGTACCAATGTGATAGCTTAATCCAGGAACAGGCATTAGTCATGGATCTTGCATGGGCCATCGTTCGAATGTGTCCAATACAATTTTTTGCGGTAGATCTTGTACCCATGATGACCACAGAAACACAAACAGTCCCTAGTTGGAGTGGATTTAATGCACTTGTATCATGTGCTAATGCACCTTTTACACAAATCGGTTACTGTCAAATGATTTCCGGATCACCAACTGAATTCAATACGGTGTATACGGTCATGAAACAAGTTCAAAGAATGATGACAACACTAGGACAGAATGACTCGGTCATTACATTCGACTTGGCCATATATACACCTGTGCAAAAGTTAAGCACCAGCAAAAACAATAGAACGTAGAAACATGATGGTACAACTAGGCTGCCATACTTTTTGTCCCCGCGTTAGCTGACATAATTCCAAGTACGAAATGCACATGCATGCATGACTTCACGCCGCTTGATGTCCGTGCGTGGCGGGAAACAGCACACGTGTTCAGTTATGTAAAAGTCCAGTTTGAGGTGTAGAACATTACATACAGATTTAGGCGACAAGATTAGGAATTTTGTGTTCATGACCGTGGTTTATTTGTACAGAGAGAAGTAGCTCTTGATTGTGAACCGCTATGGCAAGACGAAGGTTAAGTGATCGTGTGAAATGGCAAATCATAGGCATGCATACCACTGGTATGTCATGCAGAGAGATTGGCAGACAGCTGAACATTAACCATACTGTAATCAGTCGTTTGATTGCAAAACATGGGCAAACTAATGAGGTGAAGGACAGGCCTAGATCTGGAAGACCGAAGAAGACTATTGCCCGTGATGATCGAGCCCTAGTACGCCTTGTTAGGAGATCTCCATTCACCAACAGCAGAGTGCTCAGCCAGCAATGGGAAATGCGCAATAGAGTGTCAATGTCTACCGTCAAAAGGAGACTGTATGCTGCTGGCATGAAAGCTAGGAGACCTGTCAGACGTCCTCTCCTCACTGCACACCACAAAGAGGAGCGTCTGAGGTGGTGCAACGAAAGAAGACACTGGAACATGAGATCCTGGAGACGGGTACACTGGTCCGATGAAAGTCGGTTCCTGCTTCATGCCACAGATGGTCGAACTCGTGTATGGAGGTCCAGACGCACGGCGTACGACCAACATAACATCATGGAAGAAGTTCCATTTGGTGGAGGTTCCGTTATGATATGGGGGTGCATCTCATTTGATTGTAAGCTGGATCTGTTGACTGTACCTGGAACACTAAATGGACAAAGATATCAAGATTCCATACTGGATAGAGTTGTGGTCCCTCATTTTGTAAATCATGCACCTGGAACTCACCCTATATTCATGGATGACAACGCCCGACCACATCGTGCTAGAGCTGTGCATGAATACCTCCGCCAGAATGCCATCGAAACCCTACCATGGCCAGCAAGGAGCCCTGACATGAACCCTATTGAGCATATCTGGGACATTCTGGGAAACATGGTGAGAAGGAGGGATCCTCCTGTGCAGAACCTACAGGAATTAACAGACGCACTCCATCTTGAATGGCAACGAATACCACAATGGCGTATCAGTCGGTTGGTGACAAGCATGAGACGTCGTGTCCAGGCCGTCATCCAGGCACAAGGTGGATATACCCGGTATTAATAATGACAGTCTCAAACTCGTGCACAGATGTTAAACTTCGTTTTCAGACACCATTAATGACAATCTAGCCACGTGTGTCAACTGTAGGGCAATAGTTGTCAGTTGTGTCAACGTAACCATATTCAGGCCTCGTGTTCAAGTTCAAACAAAAACATACAGTGTTTCCCCACCATCATAATCAGCATTCCTCTAGTTGCATTATTACCTCTTGCACTAATATGGATGGGTACATAAATGTTTATGCTATTGCTTTCTTCATAGCACATGAATATACCCTCGCATGTGCGTAAAAATAGGGTGGTCCTTAACTTTTGCACAGGTGTATATGTCAAGGCAAAGGAGATACAGTGGCGATATAAAGAAGAGTTTAGTGACACTGTGATCAGACTGGGGGGATTCCACATTGCGCTAAACTACTTAGCTGTTATTGGAAAGATGTTTGATGACTCTGGCTTAGAAGATCTCCTCATAGAGGCCAACACATATGGTAGCAGCACGGCTGCTGCTCTACTTAAAGGGAAGTCATATAATCGAGGAGTGAGGGCTCACAAATTGGTTCTGGAAGCGCTGCTGCGATTACAATGGCAGTCTTTTTCCAAATGGGTTCAACAAAATGGACAACATGAAGACCACATTACTCCAACAGATTTGGAGAGTCTGGATGAGAAAATTAAGATATGCCGAAGCAGCATTGACGACTTAGACGCACTGCAAGAAAATTTCAAAGAGGTGTGTATGTACGTGAATAAATTGCAACAGCTGTTCAAATCCTTTAAAGTTGAGTCAAGCTCGAAATCACACCTGTTCACATTTTGGAACTCATATATTCATATGGTAGAGCTGCTGCTTGGATTCATAAGAGCTGAGAGAACTGGAGATTGGCAGGCACACCTATCTGCTACTGCTGCTATGGCGCCATATTTCTACAGCATGGACAGAACCAATTATGCAAGATGGCTGCCAATATATCTTGCGGACATGAAGATGCTTCCAAGTACACATCCCCATGTACATGAACAATTCTTGAATGGAAATCATTCCGTAAGTCGCTCACACCATCCATTCAATCAAGTGTGGACAGATATGGCCTTAGAGCAATCGATTAATTTGGATTCCAAAAAGCGAGGTGGTATTATAGGAATAACACAAAAGCCAGGAGCTCTGGAGAGGTGGTTTTTAACTAGCCATGAGAGGGCAGCCATAACAACGGTCACAAAGCAAATGTGTGGGTTACAAGATAGTCACATGTTTGGAGTACATAAGGAAATGGGGACTAATCCAATGAACAGGGATGAAACCGATGTGCAGAAGATACTTTTGATGTTCTCATCAGATATAATGACCAATCCCTTTAATATTGCGGAAAACGACGACAGCGAGTGTCTTCCGCTTGTAAACATTGCAACTGGCGTGGTATTGCCTAGTGAAATCGCCAAGAGACTTGTTTCCGCCTGTGACATTGGTAAGGAGATTATGGACAATTTTGTTCAGGAGCAGCTGGACACTAACACGAGAAGCTTTTGGGACACGTTGCCACACTTAAAACTTAAAACATTTGCCAGCCTAGCACAGAAGAAAAAACTCAAAACAAATGATGAAAAAATTCACAATGTGAGATCTGACCGCGAACTATTTGGTCGATTAATTATTGCCACATGGTCCAGAGATGTTGATTTAAAACTAGTGATGACGTATGAACTGTCTGCTGTTCGACTATCATTGTCACATATGGATGGGACTCTAAGAAAGAATGTGAAAAGTGTTTTGTTAAGTGAACTAGAAAAGGAAGTAAATGTTGATGGACGGCTTCCACCTGTTGACAAGACAGGCGCAACAGCTTATGTAGTAGATGGCATGGCAATTGTGCAAATGGTTAAAACTGGAGGTACGTCTACATTTGGAGAATTGGCTGATAAATACTGGCACATCTTTACAGTTCCACTGAATCAAGAAGACTGCAACAGAGTAGATATAGTTTTTGACAGATATGATAGACTGGAATCTCTCAAAGCGGAAGAGCGGCTAAAACGTGGGTCATCAACAGCATTGGAAGTAAAGATTGCTGGAGAAAATACTCCCGTTCCAAAGCAATGGGCCAAGTACATCAGCAATCCAAGCAACAAACGTAACCTGGTTGCATTTCTCAGCAAGCGGTGGCGTGATATTTGTCCAAATATGCTATCTGCCGACAATTGCGTCATTCTTGCTGGTGGCTTTAACGATGGAATGGATGTTGTTGTCATTTCAGCGAACAATTCGTCGTATTTGGAAGAACTTCGATCAGATCACGAGGAAGCAGATACGCGTATGATGTTGCACGCGCTACATGCTTCAAAAGACCACATGCGTGTTGTTATATAGTCTCCTGATACAGACGTGGCAGTACTTAGTATATATAAGTATCGTTCGCTTCACTGTTCTGAACTATGGTTCCGTACTGGCACAAAGTACAAATTGCGATACATACCAATACATACAGTTGCTCAAGTACTGGGCCCAGCTATCTGTCTGTCTTTGCCTGGGTTTCATTCTCTTACAGGTTGTGATAGCACTAGTGCATTATTTGGAGTCGCTAAGAGAAAATCATTCAATCTCTTAAAGTCATCTGAATGTCATCAGCTTAGCTTAGCCCAACTCGGCGAACATGTTGACTTATCACCGAATACTGCAATTCTATGTGAGAAATTTGTCTGTGAGTTGTATACCACCAGGGATGTGGAAAAGACAGCTGATGAAACCCGTTATTGGCTCTTTTGTCAAAAGAGACAAAGAAATGAAAATCTTCCACCTACATCGAATAGTCTAAAGCATCACACCGAAAGGGCCAATTTTCAAGCTCTTGTTTGGAGACGTTCATTGCAAGCTGTTCAGAATCTTCCATCTCCAAATGGACATGGCTGGAGTATAGTGGATGGTCTACTCAAGCCTGTTCTAATGTCAAAGGATCCTGCTCCATTTGGATTAATTGAACTCACATCATGTAGATGTCAAAAGTCTGCCTGCAAAAGAACAGATCTCTGTCAATGCAAGGCTAACAATCTACTCTGCACTGAAGCATGCCTTTGTATGGGAGGTGAAATGTGTGACAATGTTCAGCATACAATTGTCGAAGATGACTCTGACACGGATGAGTAACATTCTCTCATTTGCTCACGTGATAAATATGTCCTGCCAGCTTGTGTAGACATGCACTGCATGTCAGTTAAAAGTTTAATTATGAAAAATGTAGAAAACATGGGCATTGTTGTAGCTAAGGTATTGCTAGTCACAAGAAGACCTAAGTGCCCCAATATGTACAAAGCAACATACGGGTGTCTTAAACGAGGTTGATTATGTATATATCTGCGATATACGATCACTCCTTTCCATTTTGGTTAAGATTGTATTGATATAACATGCGCTTAAGTTTGTGAAAAATTTACCATTGTGAAAATTGTTTGAAAACTACATTCAACACCTATTGTAAATGGGCTTCTCACGGGTTAGTGATACCACAATTTTCTTGTACAACGCGGCTCAGAATATACCCAAGACATCGGTCTAGCATAATATAGAGACAAACCTTCTGTATACTGGGTGTGCTACGAAACCATTCTTCTAGACCCCTTTTGAAAATTGGCTCCCGGACTAATAGTTAAACTATATATTTTAGTAATCCATATTTAAGTCTGCAAGATTGTAGTATCCAAACAATATTGTGTGTTCAACTATGTACGGGTAATTAACAGGTAAATAACACGTAAATAACAGTTAACTCGTGCTAAGATAATGTTTTCTGGTAGACCTTTGTGTGGTATAATTTCCAACAACTACCCAGACACAGACCGACATCACAGGTGAGGCATTGGTACAATGTATGCACACGTTTACCTGTCTCAAGCTTAGAACAAACGACACAATTATGTCGTTTACCGACAGGTAACTTTGACGCCTCCATGTGACTGGTTGGGTTCACTAAACGGTTCTCTATTGCCAACATTGGTCTGCCAAGTGACTTCCTAGGCACATGAAAGTCACCAACAATGTCTTCTATGGCATCTATGATAAACGTGTGGTGGTCCAGTTTCTTTGGTCTCTCAGGTGTGTGATTCAGGTAGATAATGATCGCATTAAGTGTCAAATGTCCTAGCATAAAAAAGAACACCTTTTTGGTCCATATGATTATGCGACATTCATCTAGAAACATATATATGCATTGATCGGCCATGTACTGATTATAATTGATGTTTACCTGTGGCACACCTGTATGCTCATGGCCACGGTGTGAGATATAAGTCACAGGTTTAGCAGTGTCATTTGGTGTTAGAAAATAGACCATTTTTTTATTGTGAAAATTCACACATAATAATTGTCCACTCCTAGCCGCTGTTATCTCCGTTCTTCTGCTTTACTTTGACACATGCTGGAATGCCACGCCTATTACACCTGACAGGCTTATGCCATGGCGATCGTCCGTCATCCATCCGTCTGTCAACTTTTCCTTTAAACGACTTCTCAAGAACCGCTGGGCCAATTTCAATTATATTTGGCAGGAAGCATCCCTAGGGCATCGGGATCCAACTTTGTTCAAATGAACCTGATCGGCCAATTTGGCCGGTGGCCATCTTGGATTTA